>CAUOPZ010000049.1:0-2500 GCA_963457665.1 Thysanoteuthis rhombus | reverse complement strand
ATATAGAATAGATATATATCTATCTATACACACACACATATATATATATATATATATATATATCTATCTATACACACACACATATATATATATATATATATATATATCTATCTATACACACACACATATATATATATATATATATATATCTATCTATACACACACACATATATATATATATATATATATATATCTATCTATACACACACACATATATATATATATATATATATATATCTATCTATACACACACACATATATATATATATATATATATATATCTATCTATACACACACACATATATATATATATATATATATATATCTATCTATACACACACACATATATATATATATATATATATATATCTATCTATACACACACACATATATATATATATATATATATATATCTATCTATACACACACACATATATATATATATATATATATATATCTATCTATACACACACACATATATATATATATATATATATATATCTATCTATACACACACACATATATATATATATATATATATATATCTATCTATACACACACACATATATATATATATATATATATATCTATCTATACACACACACATATATATATATATATATATATATATCTATCTATACACACACACATATATATATATATATATATATATATCTATCTATACACACACACATATATATATATATATATATATATATCTATCTATACACACACACATATATATATATATATATATATATATATCTATCTATACACACACACATATATATATATATATATATATATCTATCTATACACACACACATATATATATATATATATATATATATCTATCTATACACACACACATATATATATATATATATATATATATCTATCTATACACACACACATATATATATATATATATATATATATCTATCTATACACACACACATATATATATATATATATATATATATCTATCTATACACACACACATATATATATATATATATATATATATCTATCTATACACACACACATATATATATATATATATATATATATCTATCTATACACACACACATATATATATATATATATATATATATCTATCTATACACACACACATATATATATATATATATATATATATCTATCTATACACACACACATATATATATATATATATATATATATCTATCTATACACACACACATATATATATATATATATATATATATCTATCTATACACACACACATATATATATATATATATATATATATCTATCTATACACACACACATATATATATATATATATATATATATCTATCTATACACACACACATATATATATATATATATATATATATATCTATCTATACACACACACATATATATATATATATATATATATATCTATCTATACACACACACATATATATATATATATATATATATCTATCTATACACACACACATATATATATATATATATATATATATCTATCTATACACACACACATATATATATATATATATATATATATCTATCTATACACACACACATATATATATATATATATATATATATCTATCTATACACACACACATATATATATATATATATATATATATCTATCTATACACACACACATATATATATATATATATATATATATCTATCTATACACACACACATATATATATATATATATATATATATCTATCTATACACACACACATATATATATATATATATATATATATCTATCTATACACACACACATATATATATATATATATATATATATATCTATCTATACACACACACATATATATATATATATATATATATATCTATCTATACACACACACATATATATATATATATATATATATATATCTATCTATACACACACACATATATATATATATATATATATATATATCTATCTATACACACACACATATATATATATATATATATATATATCTATCTATACACACACACATATATATATATATATATATATATATCTATCTATACACACACACATATATATATATATATATATATATATCTATCTATACACACACACATATATATATATATATATATATATATCTATCTATACACACACACATATATATATATATATATATATATATCTATCTATACACACACACATATATATATATATATATATATATATCTATCTATACACACACACATATATATATATATATATATATATATCTATCTATAACACACACACATATATATATATATATATATATATATATCTATCTATACACACACACATATATATATATATATATATATATATCTATCTATACACACACACATATATATATATATATATATATATATCTATCTATACACACACACATATATATATATATATATATATATATCTATCTATACACACACACATATATATATATATATATATATATATCTATCTATACAC
>CAUOPZ010000048.1:7500-107500 GCA_963457665.1 Thysanoteuthis rhombus | reverse complement strand
GAATATTTGTAACTCAGTGATGTATGCAAAAACTGAATGATGATGAAATCACTTCCACTTCTAGTGCCAAACTCAGCTTGACTTTTTTTGCCAAAGTTTGCAAATCCCATTTACTGGAACTATGAATAAAAGTTGAAATGGGACACTTTGAATTGGAATAATATTGTATGGAAAAATTGATTTTTTTTTTTTTTTTTTTTTTTTTTTTCAACTCTTATGTTTTAATGAAGCAAGGGAGTTTGACCCTAGCAAAGCCAAGCTTGCTTTTGTTTTTGTTTGTATTTTTGAGTTTAATCCCATTATTTTTGTAACGGTGCACTTGTGATGAATGAAATAAACTTAGTTTCTTGCCAGGACACCAGTTTATTGGATATTAAAAAATTGCAAAGTTGAATATATGATTGGTTTTAACATACCAAAGTGCCTAGCTAAAAAAGTAAAAGTAAAAGTAAAATTGTTTTTTCCGCAAAATAGCCTCATACTGAAAACTCACTTTTTTCTAATTGAAAGAATTGAATTAAAATTCCTGAATGAGTTTGTACATTATTTTGTGTATGTTTATACAGGATGAGTGAAATAGTAATAAATGTTTACAGTTCATAGAGCCTTTCTGGTACAGCAAATGACTAACTATAATTTCTAATAGGGAGTTAATTCACACCCACCCTGTAGATATATAATAGAGGGAAGAGGAAAAAGTTCAAGATCAATCTGACCAATTAGCAGTGATACATCAACTACAATACATTAGATTCATTCTATACTCACTATAGAGTACATGTTTCTAATGAACATCCTCATGAAAAATAGCATGTAAAATCTTTTTTCTTCAGTATAAGCAATCTCCAGTTGTTTAACGTAAACATCAACCACCTTTTGAATTTTGGAATTCTATGTGAGATCTCTGAACTGTGTGGAAATATTTCCAGCAAAAAACTGTTTTCCAACTGTTTTTTCAGTCTCTAATTTTCAAAAAAATGAGTGCTGGGAACTTAAACACACACCTAATCTATTCTATTGGAGAAACAGCTTTTTGGCATTGTCCTTCCATATCCTCAATAAAGAATAGAAATTTAGAACTGATATAAAACACCTGTGTATTTTTTTATTTCGTCTATCATTATTCACTTAGACTTGAAATCTTAACAATTTTCATCTCATTTTCATAAATTGACTTTTCATCCTTATTTCTCATTTGCCATTCAGGATGTCTTGTGGGTTTGGTACTTCCATCTTCCTGTAAGCGTTTGATGTCTTTTGCTTTTCCAATGATTATCACCCTACCTTTGTCTGTACTTTCTGGCTGCTGCTGCTTTGATAAAAATGAATCTCTGATGAATACCTATCAATCTTTAATGTCAAATATGATTATCAAAGTTTTGACAAATTCCTCCACCCATCCATCACTATGTAAGGAGAAATTTTTTATTAATATTTACATCAGTATATTTTTCCTATCACCAGGTGAAATTATTCACTTTATTGAATGCAGGTCATTTGTTTATATCGTCGTCGTTCCCCAGGATTTGGCACATTTCTTTATTGTGGGTATCAAGGAGCCAGTATTTTTTGAATTTGTCTAGTTCGTCTCTCCATCTAGTACTCTGCCGGCCTCGATTGCGCTTGTTAGCTCTAGGGATCCATGTCGTGAGTTGCAATGTCCATCAGATGTCTGCCATTCTTGCAATATGGCCAACCCATTGCTATTTTAGTTTTTTAATGAATTCTTTGATATCCCTGACTTCTGTCTTCTCCCAGTTGTATTGTGCTGTCTTGTGGTCTCTCCATGTTAAGTTGGGCATAATTCTCTCATCTACACGTTGCATGGTTCTCAATTAACTGGTCTGTCTCTTGCTTAGTTTCCATGTTTCAGTTCCATAAGTGTCTATCAGGAGGATGCATTGGTTGTATACCTTTCTTTTTAGGATTAATGGTATCTTCTTGTTTTTGAATGTTGAGCTTGCTCTGCCAAAGGTTTGCCATCCTAAGGTGATTCTTCACTTGATTTTTTCTTCTTTTCAGGATTTCATTGAGATTTGTTGTCCTAGTTAGATGTAGTGGTCTACTTTTTTGGGGTCTGCGTTTTCGATTTTGATGTTCTTATTTCTGATGTGGTTGTTTGGCGGGTTTTAGTAGTTTCTGAAAAAAAAAAATTCTTCACCTCTATTTTTGATTGATTGTACCTTTTCTATTTTCAAGGATTCTATTACCAGCTATTTCTTTTTGAGAGATTAAGTCTATTAGAATTAGCTTTTTACGGTCTTTATCCTAAGTTGAAATCTGCTGTAAATCTGGAATTGGAGAATTCATTGTCCAACTCCAAAACTGGAGTTGACTTTATTTTTCTATGATAGCAAGAACAATCCACACCAAGATTAGAGGTGCGAACCAATTCCAGACAATATGAACTAATTTTTAAAATCTATATTCCTAGACTGTGATTTGAATTCACAACCAACTGATTGTCAGGAGGCGGTCTTACTGACAAAACTAAAATGTCTTAGATAAGTCTTGATATTAATGAAAATTCATCATACAGATATGCGCAGGATTATTTCATTCTAATAAATAAATACAATCATACAAAAAATCTATTTTCATGAATTTTTATTCATGTATACAATACAAAAGTTGCAGTAATCCTCTTCAGTCAGAGGGTGGAGATTGACCCTGCAGCAATTGGTATTGTTATTGTGTTTGTCCAGGTTCTTTATTAATGAGTCAATATCTCACTTTTTGATGTAGTCTATTCATTATCTCTTTTGCTACTTGATTGGCTTCAAGTTTGCACAGCTTCTGTATTTTAGATACTGGGGAATATTTTCCAAGATTTTTTGTCATCAGTATATCCTTCTATCCCAACATTGGCTTTTCTTTTTCACTTCATGTTTATAATCTGCTGACTTCTAACAGTCCATGAGAGGCAGGCACAGCTGTGAAAATATAGTCACTCCCCTTACTGTTTTGATGCAAAGTTAGTCATTTCTGGATGATGTTTGAACATGTCATTATATTTTTGAAAAATATTTATTATGGAATCCTAATTGATCTGATATATAACTAGAAAAAGAACACTCTTTTCTAAACTTGCAATGTTTGTACAATTTTTGACAGCATCTGGCAACATTTATCAACATAGTGAAACTATTTGTTTCCAATTGATTTTTCAAGTTGACCCCTGTCAAAATAATTTGAAACTGAGAAAAATGATCATTGTATCAAAAAAAGAATGAAAAAATATTGTCTGGAACGCTATAGGATCCATAGGAAAATTAAAGTTTTTTTCATTCCATTGTATACTGTATGTCGTTTTTATTTCATTGTATACTGTTTGTTTATAAAACATTTAATTGTTCTTTCAACTTTTCAAACAATTAAATGTTTGCGACGTTTAACATTTTTTCTCTTTTGTGGCTCTATCACATCGAGTGACTTTTTCATTTTTTTCTACGTCTTGTTCCAGTTTAACTAGCATTTTACTGATTATCATTTTGTCCATACCCTAGCACTGTATTTCATAAGTAAATCAATAATATATCTTCAATCATATTTGTTTTGTTTTATATGAGTGTAAGATTATCTGTTATTTTAAATACATTAGTCTTTGAAATTATCTTTATTTGCATATTTCAATACTTGTCTTCATGTCTGCATTTGGATATCATTTTGTTTCATTGAGTTTTTCGGGTTGTTTGTAGGGAATGATGTTAAAGTTTTTCTTTAGGCAAAGCATACATTTTCTATTGATATTATTGTATGGGTAGGCTCTTTTTATTTCCCAGTTTATAATTTGTTTTTTGCCCAGCCCTTCTAATTTCCATGTGTTTGGATAGTGTTGTTGCTCGCTTTTGATTTGTATTGTTAAGTTATTTCATGATAATTATACCTAGTTTTCCATGTATTTTTGATTATTCTTATATATACTTTATCATTGTCTTCATTATCTTCGGTAGTTAGAGTTGCTTTATACATAACATGGCATGTTATGCATTTTCACTGATGTGGATATATATTTTCATCTTTACAATTACAAAGTATATCTTGTTTTATTTTGTGTTATTATTTATAATTTTATTGTAATTTTTCTGTATTATCTGTACATAAATTGCTAATTTTTGCATAATTTCTGTTAACAAATAAACTGTACACCATATTTAGCTATTAATCTAAAAAAATTTTTTCCTATATTTATAAATCAATTTAATTAAATTAATTCATTTTATATTCCTTCTTTTTAATTTTCAGTATTCCTGGTAATTTTTGGTGTATGTTTTATTTCTGTCTTGAATCGGCTGTTTTTTTAGGGTCACATTAAATTTCTGTTTTATATTGTGAAATCTTGATTTATCAGACAACTCATCTATTAATGTAAAACAGAAATATAACACAGCCCTAAAAGAAAAAAAAATGCAGATCCAAGAAACAAATAAAATATGCATTTGGCTACACTGCACTTGAAAAATTAAAAAAAAAGGATCTAAATATTAACACTAAACTTACAGAAAAAGAACATCTAAATGGGCTACACAACTTTTATTCCACCACAAATTTTTAAAATGAAAAAGTAAACTAATATGTATTAGTAGATAATACATAATCACCATAATAATCTCAGACATGTAAAAACCGACCAAACTCAAAATAATCAAATTAACAACCTAGGTCGTATAAAAGGGGACTCTAACATTGAGGAACAGATTCAAGTGAGAATGAAATACTCTCAGAGAGGAAACATACCACAAAGGAAATGATAGACCAACCATATACTGATGACTACACCATACTCTCCTGGTCTGTAATTTGTAATTACCAACAGACCTACACCCCCATTAGATATAACAAAAAATACTGTAAGCAATGGCCAACCACTAAACAAAAACATATAAAAGACATAAAAAGAAGATTCTACCACCTAGAAAAATAGACCCCACCATGTTCCAAATAGGAAACTTGGATGAACTGAATCATTTGACTGAAGAAGTCCAAACAGGGCAGAAACATAAATGTGTTCATGTAGTGGGTCCTTGCTCCATTATATTTCAAGCTCTACTCAAGATTAACTTGATGTTTAATGTTGAATATATCAAGCGCTTCATGAAAAAAACTCATCATACATCGGACATCATATCATATTGCATCCATGATTTATATTGTGACGTATAGGTATAAGTATCTTTTCATCTTTGACATTTTGAAAGAGGGAAAAATTTCCCTGATCCCCTGAAGAGTGAAAATTTGCTTTACACTTAAACCCCTGCTTTTTATCAGCTCTTACACACATGATTTTTATATTTACTTAATTTTTTTCAATTTAGGAATGTAACTTTTATATTTACAACTATTTTTTTTATATCCAAGTGTTTTGGTCGTATGTATGGGTGGAAGTAAGTTGGGGAATATCTATCCATCTAGTGTTTACATTAGTTATAAACACTGTATGGTTTCCTTTTTTCCTTTCTATTTTTTTTTCTTAATTTTGAATATTAAAAGGAAAAAAAAATGTTCACCTTTTAACTCTTTAAATGAGGGAAAAGATCTTTTCACTTTTAAAACCCTTTGAAGGAGGGGATGGTTTTTGGTGGAAATTTGACTCTGGAACCTGAGACTAAAGTATTCTGATTCTGATATTTGGGGTTTCTGTGGGATAGATTCAACTACTGATGCATATTTATTAGAAACTATCAGCCATAACTGTCACCATAGGTTTCTTCTGTTTTCAAGTTGCTCTGGTTTGTTATGTATCTGTCACGCCTGCAGGACGTATCAATGATGCTACAGAGCTCGAAATTTGAACATTTACTCCTTGTCTGAGGGGAGGAAAAAAAAAATTCCCCTGCCCTAATAGGTTTTTTGATGGGGGTTTCAATTTACAATATAATATGCCTAATAGCATTCACTTGTTATGAAAAAAACAGACTAATTTAGTGAAAACCACCCTTCAAAAGGTGAAAAGTAACCACTTATTCATTGATCACCCCTAACATAGTAAGCTGCCAAAAGACGTTGATCAAGTGGTGGTTTTAAAATATATCTATTCATTTTTTATTTTTTTCTAATTTTGGTTTTGATTTCTCTCTCTTAGACTTATTCTCTGGTTAGCTCTCTAGAATTCTTACCTGTAGACTCTATCCTAACCACTCTCTCGTGCTTCTATTAAATTGATTACTGAATGGCAGAACTGTGCTTAATGTTTTCTCTGTTAAGAACTACATATTTTATTCAAGTAAGCTGTTACTAAATCCTACAAAGATTTCCTTAAGAATGTCCTTTGCCAAAAAGAAATCGAAACTCTGATTATCCTGAGATAGAATACTTTACCCGGTACAGATTCATTCTCAATTGCATTGGTTTATTTTAATTTGATCCAAAAGATGAACATTTGTGTCACCATGTTGATGATTCAATGGGCAATTGAATTCCACCAACATTCGATGTAAAGTGCTGTGAAATTAGCCATCAATCTTGGTTTAAGATGGCTGAAGTATGGATGAATAGTTACAAATTGCCCTGTATTGGTCAACTGAAATGAGGAAGCTGAGACATACTACAAAAAATGGATAAAAGATAGAAAGTAGGTGGCACAATTGGAAAAAATGAAATGCTAGGCTCTGAAGAGAAGATATCTCGGAATCCCAAATCTACCAGATGATACCTGACGAAGGCCATAGAGTGCAACGGCCGAAACGTTGTATGAAAAACAACAAAGATGAGGATGGTCCGAATATCAATAGAAATCTGAAGAGAAGAGTTAGTAGAAGGAAAGGAGCGAGTGAGAAAAAAGAATTGGATCAGAAGATTCTGAAGAAAGAATTTAAAAAAAAAAGCAAGATGATATCTCTATTTGCATCCATTGAAAGTTGGGAAGTGGTGGAAAGTTGGAAACCATACGAATATGAAAAAATACTGTAAAATGAGGTCAGTTAAGTTGTTTATAGAACTAGAGAAGAAACATACTATAGAAATTCTTTTTTTTTTTTTTTTAAATTATTATCTACTTTCTCACTACACTTGTGTGCGCACTTTCTTGTCATTCATATTGTTTGCTTGTTACCAAAAATTGTATTAGCTTTTGCATTTTTCCTGTGATGAAGTGAGATGAATATTGAAGTCAGGTGCCAGCCTGTGTGTATTGATAACTGATTAGTGAGCAGCATAGAAAAATCAATATTCTCTTGATTAATTATCTGTAGTTGTTGATTCTATGATGTATATATAATACAAAATGTTAATTGGATTTTAGTATTTTCCCCATTGGTTTGGTAGGGAAATCAGGAAGGTGAAAAGCTTGATTACAATGATGAATATGCAGAAAATAATTTTAATACTATTTATTGTATTTAGTGCAAAAATAATCGTAGTTTTTCACCATCAACTTGGATGCAATGTATCTCAGCATAGAATTAAACTTATTAATTGAAATAAAAACCTTCAGAATCTACACATTTGGGCCAACTAGAAACAAGTTTATTTATTCCAGAAGCATAGAATTCTGGGGTCCTGGAACTAATGAGTTCTTTGAAGGTTTTTTGAGCTGCAGCTAGGTTGTTGAGGACCTTCCTCTGCAGAAAGTGGCTAAAATGCTTGAAAAAGTGGTTATCAGTCAGAGAGAGGTCTGGTGAGTTAGCTGGCTGAGGTAGTGTTTTGTAGCCTGGATCGTTCTATTTCTACAGGGTCATTGGCAAAACTCATTTACTTTTGTCCCTGAATTCTGAAACCTATACATGCCGAGCTCTTTTGCTTTTCATTCAGGGTCATTAGCACGACATGTTTGGATCTTTTGCTTCTCATTCATTGGTTAGACATGCTGAGCTCTTTTGCTTTTCATTCAAGGTCATGCTGAGTTCTTTCACTTTTCATTTTTGGTACAAATGTTGAATGGTCAATACTTAGTTCCTCTGTAAATTCTCGAGTTGTTTTGCATGGGTCTGCTCGAATAATTGGATGTTATCAATCACAAATCGACATATTTGTTTCAAAGTTTTTTGACCCAATGTTCAGCTGTATGTTTGTTGATGGTCCTTTGGCCAAATATGTGGTTGATATTGTCAGCAATTTCTGCTGCTGTACATCCCATTTTGAACTCCTTCAACAAAATTGCTTGAATTTGCTTTTTTTTCATCTTTTATTTGACAGCCTCAAATGAACCAAAATTAATAATAAAAAAACCCAAAACATTCAGCTTGAATAGATAGTGAAATTCACTTCTTAAAATGTATGTATATTCCATGAACATAGTTAAATAATACTTTACTCCAAACTAAGCATTAAAGTTTGAAATAATGAAAATGTCTATTATTCTTATATCAACCCAGTTGAGTTCTATCTATTATGATGATTATGAAAGTTATTTTACATTGTGTTATCTTCTTTGGGTGTAAAATTCTAAAAATTGATCTCTATGGGTTTGTTTAATGCATTTGAATACTTACTTTTATTATCAAGTAAAAAAAACCAAAAAAAAACCCCAAAAACCCCATAAGATTCAAAATATTAACATCAGATATGCAATAAACCAATTATGAGTTGAGTGATATTCTGTTACAGTAACCTGTACTTAGTGGGTTCCTTGTAAAGTTGTAATGTTTGTTCGTAAATAGCTCTTTTTACAGTGGTAACAAGATAAGATGTTACTTAACTACAATGATCGTATAATAATAGTTATGAGATCCACTTGGAACATGGCACCTGACGAGATTCATTTGAATCATAGTAGATGAAATAAAGTCTGACAAGGTGAAACAATACAGATGGGTTTATAGTTTTTGTTGGCACATCTACTGTTTGACTGATATCATCTGATTTCTGGCAGTTCTGTTTCTCATCATCCGCCTTTGTCTCTGGATTGAGAAAAAATAACTCAAGGCTATCTTCATTTTTCAAGAAGCCAACTTCTTATTCTATTTTATTTTCAAACTCTCCTAGATTTATGGCACCATCCTGATTGATTTTTGAATGTCCAAACATTTCCCTATCATCTACCCCACCCCCCATGAGACATGATGTCACATGAAAATAAAAGATTTCTCTTCAATCCCTAACTATGAATGACTTGGCAAACTTGAGAGAAAGATGTGTATGTACATGTGTGTGTATATATATATATATATAAATAACAAGGATATATTCTCCGTGAATAATAATGTTTCATGCCTAACACTCATCAGCAACCCGCAATATTTTGTTCTTGCAATTAAATCTTGTAAAGAGCAGAAAAAAAAAATTACGAATAATGAACTATTCATATATATATCTTGTGGAAGGCCTAAATGGGACCTTTTCCCATAAAAGATCAAAACCGTTTTTGGGGGGGTACCTTAATTCAGTACCTCTGATTTCAAAGCAAATATTGGCTATATACAGATAAACAGAATTGGACTTTTAGTATCATACAGATAAATCGCAATCATTACCATTGGGGTGAGCGTGTACACAGATCCCATTTCTTTATTTGGGGTGAATTTTCAGAAACTACCTTGAATTTCTAGTGTTGAAAATTATTCGACTGTTTTTGAGAACTAGGTTATTTTCTTTTTTTTTTTTTTTTCCCAATAAAAGTATGTTTTTTGAAATTTCCTGTTTGCCCAATATTGACCTTTAACTTTCCTATGGTAGTTATTCCTATGATTTTCACCATTTTATCAATATCATTATCAGTCTTTTACCGTCTGTCGTCGGATGTAGACCTTCCCCAGGATTCACCACCTTTCTCTATTGTGGATGTTGTGAAGACAGTACTTTCTTAATTTGTCTAGTTTGTCTATCCATCAAGTACGCTGCCAGCCTTGGTTGTGCTTATGATCTCTGTGGATCCATGTTGTGAGTCATGATGTTCATCTGTTGTCTGCTATTCTTGTGACATGGTAAGCACATTGCCATTTTGTTTTTTTTTAATGGATTCTATGATGTCCCTGATTCCTGTCTTCTCCCAGATACCATGTGAGGTTGAGCATGTATTTATTCTATCTCCCACCAGAGCAAAATGCAACAAAAGGTCAGGGCTTTATGTGCGGAAAATAGGAGCAACCCATGAAAAATAGCTCGAGCCGACTCGACTTTGGTTGCCAAGCAACCGTGGTTGCAAAAACAACTGCAATCACAAAAGTGTCAGGACAAGCCCAACCTTCAAGTGCAATGGGACAGTGCTGCCTCGAGCAACGGATCTCCTGCAGCTGGGCTGAGTAATAGTGGGAGAGCCAAAGGACAATCCAAAGGCTCCCAGTATGCGTAGCAATGCACAGCCACAGTATAACCTCAATGGCTGATTCATGGCACCAGCGCACTCGGTCTTTGATACTCACCACAACACAATCTCTGGCCCATTTGGCAGGCAAGTGTCAGTACCGGCACCTTGGTCTCTGCTGTGGAACTGATACTACACTTTAATCCGTGCCAAAAAAGGCCAGGTTGAACATCTCTTTATTTACTCTCCTACCAGAGCAAAAAGCGACACAAGGTCAGGGCTTTACGTGGGGAAAGGAGCAATCCATCAAAATAGCTCCAGCTGACATGATCCCGGTTGCCAAGCAACTGCAGTCACGAAAGCGTCAGGACAATCCGGACCGTCCCTTAAAAGGCAATAGATCCCCCGCAGCTGGGCTGAGCAACAGTGGGAGCACAACCCCATTGGCTGATGCACAGCACCAGCCCATCTGGCAGACAGGCGTCAGCGCCCTGAGCTCCGCCGTGAAACAGATACCACTCCCCAATCCATGCCGAAAAGGCCAGAAAAAGAGAAGGTTGAATGTTTCAGCTCCATAAGTGACAATTGGGAGGATGTATTGGTTTTATACCCTTCTTTTTGGAATGGGATCTTCTTGTTTTGAAGCTTGGGCTTGCTCTGCCAAAGGGTTGCCATCCTTGTGTGATTCTTTGCTTGATTTCTTCTTTTTGTGAGGGTCTCATGGAGATTCATTATCCTTGGTAAATGTAGTTGTCTGCTTTCTCTAGTGTCCTTGATTCTGATCTTTGTGTTCTTATTTCCAACGTGGTTGTTGTATATGATCTTCTTCTTGCTGGAGTTCATGTGGAGGTCAACATTTTTGCTCTCTTCATTTAGTTCATCTAGCATTAGTTGGAGGTTGTGTAGGTTCTTTGCAAAAAGGGCAATATCGTCTGCAAATCTGACGTTGCTCACATATTTACAGTCTGTTTTGATTCTTTTATTCTACCAGTCTAGTTCTCTGAAGATCATCCCAAGGCAATCTGTGAAGAGTTTGGGTGAGTTGGTATCACCTTGTCTTACCCCTTTCTGGAGCTGAAAGGGCTCCGAGTCTTTATGTAGCCTGATTAAGGAGCTGCTATGATTGTATATACGTTTCAGCACTTCGACATATATTGGATCTACAGCTTGTAGAGTGATGGCCTCCATGACCTTAGGGATTTCCCTTGAGTCGAAGGCTTTTTTGAAGATAAATGCTACAGCGAGTGGTAGCTTATATTCAGCTGCTTTTTCTTTCAGCTGATTCATCGAATGCAGTTGGTCCATGGTCGAGTAGCTTCTTCTAAAACTAGCTTGCTCTCATGGTTGGTTTTCATCTAGCATTTTTGTGATTTGGTTAGGGATGATTTTTGTGAAAAGTCTCTATATGCAGTTGAGGCTTATAGGTCTGCAGTTTTTGAGATCTCTGGGGTTTCCTTTTTGATATAAAAGCATTATGATAGCAGTGTTCCAATCATCTGTGATTAAACTTTGTTTTAGGCACAGGTTGAAAAGGACGTTCAGTTTCCCAATAATGATTTTACCTGCTTTTCTGAGTAGGTCGATGGTCATGTTTGGTCTAGGGGCCTTTCCTATGTGTCTGTTTGATGGCTTGTTTCACCTCCCACGGGATTACTTCTGGGAAATCCTCAAGTTGATTGCTTGTGTCTTGCGCATCCTGTTCATTGTTTTGTAGTCCTTGTTTGGATGATTTGAGTTTTTGGTAGAATTCTTTGGTACATTCGAAAAATCCTGTCTCTGTCTGTTGTTAGGTCTCTATTTTCCTCTAGTGAGCTGGTTATTTGCTTCTGTCCTAACCTGAGGCCTTTGTTTATAGCTTTGAAGTCCTGACCTTTTTTTTTTGAATGGATTCGATGATTGCCATCGTGTATCTGCTTCTGTCTTCTCTTCCTATCTCCCTGATTGTTTTATTTAGTTCAGTCGGTGGCTTAAGGTTTCTGTTTTTTTCCTTGAGATTCCTGGTTTCATCTGAGATTTTAATGACGATTTTTGTGTTTGTTGGTCTAAATATAGTGGTGACTTCTATTATAGATGCTGTCATTTTGTTGTTGAGTCTGTTGATGTTGGCGTTGTCTTGTTCAGTAAGAATTCTAAATCTGTTTCAGTTCTAGCTCAAGGATTGAGTGTGCTCTTTTGGTATGTTTAGTGGTTGCAGTTTGGTGAAGAACATTTTTCTGTGTTTTTTGTTGGTATTTACTTGCATTTTACATTCTACCATTCTGTGGTTACTTCCTACGTTGACTTAATTTAGGACTTAGATGTCCTTGATGGTATAACTTTTTTCTGTTTGTCTGTTTACCTATAATGTCCCATTTGATGTTTTTGATTTCACTTTCTAGATCAGTTAGGTGTATGTCAGTTGACATTGTTCTGACGTTGTTTGTGCCAATATGGTTGGGGTTCTTCCAAGTTCATTCCCTATTGGGTCCCTTCTTGAAGAAGGTGTTCATGATATTGAACCTGTTAGCTATTGCAAAGTTTACAAGATCTTCTCTCTTGTTCCATACTTAATGTATGAATTAACCGACACAATCTCATTTCCTTGTCCTACCTGTCGTTCAAGTCTCTTATGATGACATTGAAATATTTTCTAGTGTCTTGGACTAGGGAGTTCAAGTCATCATAGAAGTTGTCTATTTCCTCTTGGGTTGATTGCAAAGTTAGAGCATAGACTTGGATGATATCTAGTTTTTACCCCTTTGAAAGTTGTATGGTGATGCTGGCTATTCGGTCAGAAACAGCTGTGAAGCCTGCTTCATTGTCTTCATGGTCCTTATCGGTGAGAAAGCCTACTCCACTTTGTTTTACTTTCTCTTTTCCATAGCTGTAAAGACGATTAGTTCTCCTCCAGGTCTTCTCATCTCGCCAATACCTATAATGTCCCATTTGATGTTTCTGATTTCACTTTCTAGATCAGTTAGATGCATGTCAGTTGACTGTGTTCTGACTTTGTTTGTGCCAATGTAAAATGTTGTCCTTATGATGAGCTATGTTTAAATGGTTGCTGTTGGACCGATGACCCAATAGGAACAGGTATTTTCTTGGTGAAGGGTTTGGGTAGTTGCTTTTTATCAATATGAATAGTTTTTTAAAAAACTCGTGGTATTTGACTTGTAATTGTAAGAGATTTTGAGTGTTTAAGACTGTAATGTTAGGTTTATGGCTCGGTTATATAAAAAATCAAAGGATTTATCTGGTCTTTGTTAAAATTTTATATGATTTATTGGCAATGTTTGGTTTTAGAGGTACATATAACCTAAATAAAATCTTAAAAACTTACATAAATCATGGAAAAATTGTTTTGAAGGTTTGCAATATTTGTTTGTCTATAAAATCTTAGATTTTACAAGTTGATGATTAAAATGCAGAGTATAAAAAATTGGCTTAAGCTTTACATTGCCTCTGATTTAGGTTTGAACTTGAAGCAAACTTTTACCTTTTTGTTAAGTGAGCTGGTCATACCCCGCTCGAAATTATCTGTTATTTATCTAAATTTTAATGTCCTGTCAATGTACTTGATTATGTGTGCTTCACACGAACTCCCTTTGCCTGTCTGATGCCCATAGATTTCCTGTCTTAATCACTTAACTTGTCTTGTTATATTTCCAGTGTCAATCAGTCAGGTTTAAATGTATGGTGTTGTCATCAACTGACCAGCCTGCTGTAAGATTAACTTGTCTTCAGCACAATTTACGTCTACTTTGTTTCCATGGCTTTGTTTCATTGGTTGAGAACAATATTCAAATTTAGTGCCTGAACATTTCTGATTACAGCAAGGAATTTCACTCATAGGGCCCTAAATTGGTCATTAATCAAGTTTGAGAATACTGCATATGGTAGACATTTAATTAGGAAAGAACCCAAAACCTATGCAAATATATTTGGTGCTGGTGTTACGATTAGAGGTCCGGCTGGTGTTTGATATAGACAATTTTAGGGCTTGAATGATTTGCAATGAGCAGTAGTTCTCCAAATACCCATGTGTTATTGTCTGCATGTATAGTAATTCATTGCATATATTGCAAGTACAAAAATAAATTGAGTTTTTCAGATGATTAAACTACTCCTTGTTGTTTATGTTGTTAACACAATGTCGTTCCCAAGCCATTCTACAGCCTTCTTCAGGTGTATTATCCAAATGTAATGGTGGTGAACTGAGAATTTTCTTCTTCAATGGCAGCAACAAGTATAATGCAGGATGCGGGTGTTTTTCTTTCCTTCCCTTGTTAGGCCTGGATTTCCATATTTTGTCCCTGTTAAGTAGCTGAAGCCTCATTGAGTTGATTACTGCGCTTTGTTGACTTATACACTGAGCCAATATGTTGATTTATGGAGCTTCTTTGATTTTTTGCAGTTTCCTGTCTATAATCCAGACTTTTTCCTAGGGAGGATTGTGCTTGCCTTTTTCCCTCCAGATGTGGTCAGCCATTCAAGATTTTTCTATTTCACTTTTGATTATGGATTTTTTATGCTCCCTCAGTTTGACTTTGAGAGGCCTCTTTAATATTTCATAAAAGAGGCAGCATTGAAGACCCCACCAAGAGTACCATCTTTGTTGCCAATGTTCATATCCCATACACAAGGGATAGCAGATTGGCAAAGGGCCAACAATTCAAGGTTATACAGTTAAATTCTCTTGGAATATAATATTTTGATATAATAGCCATTGTCATTTTTTGTTGGTTTCTGCTACCCTAAAGCAAACAGAAAGAGGTAAAGCAAAGCTATACTTCCTCTGGGTGTTCGTGTTTACTACTACTACTACTATCGATTTCTCTGTAGTAGCATATGAAACTATTCCAAATATATACATATCTGATTGTTTATGAATAAAACTGTTTTTATCATTTGTTTTTATCCAATTCTGTTGCCTTTAAATTATTAAAAAACAGAAAATATAAGTCGTAGAAAATCGCAAGGAAAAATAAATTTTGTTTGTAGTATGCACTAGTTGTTAGCAGTAAATACATTATATCCTAAAATATAATTGTATAATTTATCCATAAGTATCCCATGATTCATTTTGGAGACTCTGCTAGTAACTACATACATACATATATATATATATATATATATATATATATATATATATATATATATATCTCATAGTTGTTGCTTTTAAAAAACGCAATACTAGATTATCCTTCATAATAGCTATTATTTTTTTGCACTATTAAAACATTGATTTTCTTTTTTTCTTTTCTTTCTTTTTTATGAATTTAGCCATATTTAATTGATAATCAATTTTCAGGCTTGGACACTATCCTTGTAAAATTATTTGTCTCTCTCAAACCACCATTATTTCAACAATCACCATTATGGCCAGTCCAAATATTTCACTTGGTTATTTTTAGGCTATAAAGTTTTATTTAACCTGTGTCAAAAAGCAATTTATTTGTTCTGTTGGATGTGATGGAACACATTTATCACCAAAATAGAAAACTGCATGATTAATAAAATTCAGGATGTCAGATTTTCCACGAATATTATTACTATAATGACTTGATAATTTTGACCATGTCTTAGATATAGGATCTTAACTCTCTGCCCCTCTGTTCATTTGAATGAGAATATTTTTGTCACTGCAATAATAAACTGGGAAAGAAATAATCAGCTCAAATCTATTAACAATAAGGTGTCGTTGTTGAAGTGGTTGGTTTCAAGTTCACGTTATGAATATGAGTCCTGTGTCTTGAAAATCTCAATACTTTGAACTAATAATGCATTTGCGTCTTCAAGAGATTTAATATAGCAAAGAGTTATTAATATTGAATTTGATCCGGATGATATTCTTTTGATGGAGATATAAGCTTGAATACTACTTGACTCTGGTTTATCGTGTCTCTTATTTGCATACACTGTAATGGTGAATTTAATGTAGAAACCGAAGTTTAGAAACTGGATCGTATTTATTTCTGTTGCATGTTTCAAATATATACGTGGGTAATCAAAGATTTTGGAAGAGTACAGGTAGTATAATTTTTACCGCAATTTTAAGATGTTTTTTTTTATATTTTGATTTTTGTATTAAACCTGTTTGAGAGCAGAACTGTAACCTTGCATCATCTCCCCACCTCTCCTAACCTTTTTGTTTGCAAAATTTTATCATTTTCCCCATTTGACATTTGTCTACAAGTAATGGAAATAAATTCAATCCAGTTTCCAGGTTCTCATGATTCTATATTGTCCATTAAATTCACCTTTATATTGAATATATATCATCCTTTTCCCCTGTAATTACAATGGATGTATATGTTACATATCTGTACTTATCAAATTTACTTACAAATATATTTTTTAATAGTTACAGACAATCCTGGAGATTCATCCCTTCAACTTTTGTATAGTTCAAATCATCATCCCTCATTCAGTTTCTGTACCGTAAAAATTCAACATTTGATAATTTTTTTTTTTCAAAACTGCCGTGGACCTAGAAAATTTATGCTTTTATTTCCTACCTAATTTTCAAGGGCACAATGTTATAAAATGTAGGAATCTTAATATATTGTATGCAAAAATTGCTTTTACATAATGTAGATTTGCTCAGAATGGGTTTGTGAATCGTTTTTTATGAAAATTGATAAATGGAAAAATCATCTATGTATATGGAATATTGTCTCTGGATCAACATCTACATGCAAGCTGAATATTCCATGAGACTGATCCTACGAGAATTTATAAATCGTCTTCATTTAAAAAAAATGTATACTTCAAATAATATTTTCCAAGATTTTATGGGTTTGTTGAGGTGTTACTTTGGTTTTTTCTGGAACTTTTTCCTGCTCATTTATGTTTGTAAATGAATTGACACCATGACAGTTATTCATTGCATGGTGCCATTATGTACATTCTGAAGAACTTTTTTGAGACTTTTTATTGTGTATCATCATGAAAAAAATGAGTACAAACCATAAAAATGGTAATACTGAATCAAATGGGAAGAAGCATAGTCTCTATAAAACTTATACAATAGAGTTCAAGATCGATATTATCAACCATTTAGAAACCGGCCAATATCAATCTTCAATTAGCAAGTCTTTGAACATGAGCGAATCAACTGAGCCTTCAATTATTGAGGATAAGAACATAATTAAGGGCTAGATGTAATGCAAGAAATATGTGGACGAAAATTATGTCCCAGATTCAAAGCATAGTGATGGAATAAAATAAAGAGATCATCAAAAGTATGGATACATGACCTTTAAAAAAGTGCTCCTGTGTGTCTTGCTATAATCTAATTAATCTGATTTAATTTCTTGTCTCAATCCTCTAGAGCAATCTAGTTATTTACATGGAAACAGAACCTCCTAATTAATATGTAAATTCAATGCATCAAGATTCGGACTTTCATTCATATTTAGCTCTAAAGGGACGGAAACCCCCGATTGATATGTAATTGAAGATCCTTTGATACAATTTTTCAGAAATACAACTGGTACAAAAGTAGATGACTACCTTTATTTTTATTTTGTGTATATAAATGTCAGTGACGTATAAATTGCTTTCAGAAAAAATGGTCAATGGCCTTGGTACTGATACTTGCTATTAAAAGATGTCTACCAAAACTGTCACCATAGGGTTTTTTTTTGTTTTTTTTTCCAAGTTGATTTGGCTATCTGACTAATTATTACGCATACAGGCTCTACAAATGGAGCTTGAGGGCTGAAAATTTAAACACTTTTTTTTTGTTCTTTGAAAATTCTCCCCCAAAATAGGTATTTAATGGGGGTTCTATTTGCAACGTAAGTTTATACTAAATTGATCCTAGGTTGGTGTCAAGTAGCGTTTTTTGGGTTTTTTTTTAAAAAGTCAGATTCATTTATTGACTACTGCCCATAAAAAGAGAGGGAAGTGATTTATTCATTGATCACCCCATCACGGCATGCTGCCAAAAGACATTGATCACGTGATAGTTTCTGTTGAGTAACCAATCAGACTTGACTAACTTTGAAATTATTGTCAGAAAAAATGCATGAAAACCATTTAACTTATATTCAATAAATCTATCATTGTCACTTAATAAAATAAACAGATTAATAAATAAGCGGCTGCTCATTATACGTGTAGTTTGATTCTTTTTATACAATGATATTGTGTTGTTCCAGTTGCTCTTCAGTTTTTATAAATGATAGCACTTGGCTCACCACCAAGCAGATCAGATATCTAATCTAGCAAGTAAGATCTTCCTATAGTTTAAGGTTGAATTGGTACACACATAGTATTTGGTGAAAGTAGTGACCTGACCATCTAAATCTGTTTTTAGCCGGCTGCTTAGTGTTTAATCCTTAAAAGCCAACTTCCAGGTAGTCAGCTGCTTGGCATTATTTACAATAAAACGCTTGCATTTGGCAAACCTCAAATGCTTTAGACAGGTTGTTTGTACTGCTGTCATTGAAATACTGTGTTACTAAGCCAGGGACAGTTGTAGGAAATGATTTTGAGATTCAGTGTTGTTTTATTGCAGCAGCAATTTATAAAGAAGGCTTGAAAGACTGGATTTTTCCCCTGCTTCTGTGTTTTGAGTGTCAAACCTTTTTTTCCCTTCTTCTGGCTTCTTTTCTAAAGATGGTCAACAAATTTTGTCCTAAAAAAAAAAAAAAAGATTCATTGATAAAAATAATGAGCTCTCCTACAAGGATTTGTGTTGCTATGACTGTAGACTGATTTATCTAATCTAATAAGTGAAATTTCCTAGTTCTTTCATGAACCAATATGAAAAATTGATATACTTGATGTGTGCATCTTTTTTACTAGAAGCTAGCTCTACTAAATTTACTCAGAACTTTTATTATTATACAGAAAGACTTGTAAGCTTCGTTGTGAAGGAAAACAGGCAATTTACAAACTACAAATCAAGCTTTTTTTGCAGTAGATATTTCTAGAAACTGAGGAAAAAACTAATTTGTTTGTGTATTTGCTGATAAGTATTGTGTAAATAAGTTTTACTTCGCTTTTTGTATTAAAAATGCACTTGAGAATCATCTAATGTAATATATGTGTGTTTGAAAACTCAAACCAAAATGTTAACATAAATTTCATCACTTTTTTAGCTTGTCCAGTTGGCTAGCTATGCAAATGTGTATCATCCATACTGGCTGCACTGGTGGAGCTAGAAGGCTGAAATTTCGAACATTTACTCCTTATGTTTAGTCTTTTTTTTTTTAATTCTTCACCTAAATAGGTTTCTATGGGGGGGGGGGACTCACATCGCAAATTGATTCAATTAGTTTCAGCTGAATTGGTCCCTCAGTTTATGTCTGACAGTATTTACACCTTTTTTTTTTTTTTTTCAATTCAAACTTTTTCAGTGATCACTGCCTTTCAAATGGCGAGAGAAGTAACTTATTCATTGATCATCCATACACAGTATGCTGCCAAAAAATGTTGGTCACAAGACGGTTTCTATTAAGTGACTAGCCAGACTTGTATCTGTCATAAGATTATAATTCCTGAATAAGAATTGAATTGAAATTGCTCAAGTGATTTCAGCCTCCAAATGATTAATTTAATGTAATTTTCTCAAGTGTAAAGATTTTTTTTTCTGTAGAAAAAGTGTCATTTTAAAGTAATTAAGTTTGTGAATTGTGTGCAAATTTGTTAATTTCATCAAAACATTACTTTCATGCCCAAGCTTTTTTATTTTTCCCTTTTAACTCTTTCTGTTTTCTTCATCTTTTTTGAAAGAAATACCCATCCTTAAAAAAAAAAAAAAAAGGGAAGATTATTGCTATTCTTGCTGTTATGTGTAAGCATTTTGTAATTCAATAAACTTATGGAAATTAAATTTCATTCTTCATTTTGCAAGACTTATTCTTGAATAAATAGAAATTTATCTCATCTTTATCCTAGATTGATCAATACCAAATTCTACAATGAATAGCAAATTAATCAGACTTTATTTATCCTTTGCTTGAGTAATTTAGTTAAGTTTAGTTTATCCTGGGATGCATATATTCTTCTATTGCTACTGGAAGAAAAACCAAAAGCTACTGGCAAACCAGAGCTGCAAAATCACCAGTGATACTCCTACAAATATTTGATTTCATTTGGATGAAGGAGATGATAATTACCAACATCTTCTGGAAATTTGAAAAAAATTCCTATGAATATTTTGATGCTTTTACTGTACTGATGTATAAATTTGGTAGTTGTATTGTTAAATTTTGTCTTGGATCATTTCAGCATCCTCCTGCCCTAAATTGCTTTAGGAGGCCGAACCCACCTCTGAAATTTATGTATTCATGTGAATGAACAATATGTTCATTAACTTCATCAATAAGATAAAGCATTTCTCCTATTTAAACTGCTCTAGGGGAGGAGGATGTGAAGATCCTGGCTCTGAGACATCCATGATCAAAAGGTCTGGCTAAGCTTGGGGAAAGACTGATGCCGATGATCGGATGAATTTCAAATGGCCACTGTAAGTGGGGGATGAATAAGTGATTCATTGTCTTTCAATATAATCTTTCTTTATTGCATTTGTATCAATACTTTGATCACTGTTCTCTGATACACATACCCAACTACCACTATTCAAATATACCGTTTCAGAATAATTTGTATAGAGTTTACTTGTCTATATATGCTGCTAACCGTGAAGACCTGCTTCTTGCAGAAATACTACTGATATTATTGCACACTATAGATATCAGATAATTTTTAGAAAAAACACTTTGAATATTGAGACAGCTAGTGGGGTTGAGCAGAACATTGTCTAAAAATATTTAAAAAAAATAATTATTCATTATTTGAGATTTTCCATGGGAACATGTGCATGTATCTATTCCTCTTTCTATTCTACAGTTTTTTCCAGGGATGATAGTTTTGGTTTGAAAGCTTTATCACAAACTGAAATGATACTCAATATTACATGATGATTTTATTTCAATAATCATCCCATAAAAAATCACTTGAGTTATTGTTCTTTTTTTTTTCCAGATTAATGATTTGCTCCATTTCTTGGCAGCTTCTGTAAAGTTGATATCATTTCAAACACAAATTCTGCTTATGTACAATATTCTGATTACTCATTCTGAGCCAAACACTTATTGTGTATTCAAAATGTATCAAGTCTTCTATCAGTTGTCTGAATATTTGTTTTGTTGTGTCACTGAATTTGATTGATTTCTGAATTCACTTAAACACCTCTATATTCTATTTTCTGTCAGTTTGAATTATATGTAAATTTTTTGAATCACCACAGAATAGGTCTCATTCTTGACTATATTTACTGCCAACCAGATCCTAGGGCCATGGTAAGGGAAACTCTTGAAAGTTCTTCACTCACTCCTTTCAAGGTTTCTGAAAAGTAATCATAATCGTAATCAGTTTCAGTTTACTTCTCAGCAGTTAGTATATTTCTTAATTTTTGTTTTATATTTCTTTTATGTAAACCTTTTTTTTCATGTATTAGCTTATGAAATTGATCTCTTTAACATAGTTCCAAGTAAATTAGATTGATAATGACTTTGGGTACCCCTGAGTTTTCATCCATTCCATTATGAATAATTTTGTTGGCATTTCCCATCTCACCATTATCTGTATAGGAAGAGAAGTTTTTATCTTGTTCAAATTCCACTACCTAAGACACTGCACTTGCTTTAGTTACCCAGGTGTTACATTGAGACAGAGGCATTTAACCTTTCTCAGCCATTCTATGCTCATGTTGAAAAGAAATATTAAATGTTGATGCAAGAAGGTGTCTTATATTTAGCTAGCTAGAATGAATGATGTCAGCTGAAGGTTGAAATGAACATTTGAGAATGGCTTCTTGAAATTACTGGCCATTGAAAGAATGAACCATTCAGATCTCAGGTGGTAGTAAATGCTACATTCAATTTTTAAACTTTCATACTTTAGTAAAATTTGTCATGTATACATTCAATCAGGTGTATGAGATGATTGTTATATATAGGCAAGCAAGGAGCTGGGCTTGATAATCTTCTTGTTCCTTTTTTTTCCCTCTTTTGGCTACATGTAATTTTCAGTTGATATGAAATAAGTCTGTTCCCCCCCCCCCGCCTTGAAATCACGTATTTCATATTATTAAACCTTTTTGGACACCATTGAATTCAAACTTAGTATCTTATCATTTGAAGTTTCATTTTTTTTTTTTGCAAGACTAAGTATTTTGAGACATGATAGTGTGGCAATGCATTTTGCATTCAAAATTCTAATAACCCTGTCAAACTGTGTGATATTTATGTAATGCAATTTTGCTTATGGTATACTATTGTCATGGATTTTAATGGAGTAAATCATATTTTAGTTTAAAAGGAAACGAACTGAATAGTTGATTCCATGTGTTTACATGGAGATTAAACTATAAGCATAGATCCTCTGAGGCAATGGATGTGGCTGGGCCTTTAAGGACTGAGGACCCAGTAGGAATGGTCGTTTTCTTTTAGTATTTGGGTAGTCGTTTTTTGAGCACATCACCCCCACCCAGAGTGAGTGATGTGGCTTGACCTTTTTGGATCGATGATTTAACCGGAACAACCGCTATAATCATGGTTATGCAAACCGGGGGGGGGGGAGACATGCTCTGCCACACTGGCCCATGACATGTTGGATGGGGTCTGGTAGATTAGTCCCTGCTGATGTCAATTAGAGTAGCCTGAGAGCTCCACCTGGTTGTAGCACCTATTGTATCTGGGTAGATATGGGTATTTGCAGCGCTGTAGGGAATAAAATCAAATGGATTTATCTATTTATCTCTCCCCTTTCTAGAGTTTTAATAGCTATGATTTTCGGTCCTGACAACTCTTATGTAACAAGGTATTGATACAAGAGGTAAGCTGGTCAAAGTTAGCACAAACACACTCAATTTCTTACGAGTCCTACAGATCTAATTCTACAAGTAGTTAGGTAATATCTCTCTCTTATTTTAAAGTTTTTAACTTATTAAAAGTTCAGAGATTGCACTTAGGTTATAAACATTTGTTGTTAATTTGGATCTTCAGCTTTTTTCAATGTTGATTGATTACAAAATTGAACTATTTTTCTTTTTGTTAAAATCTACGCCACCTCCATCCAACTGGTTGTCAAAAGGTATTTTCTATTTTGTTTATATGGCCAAAATGCCAAGTCTTATACAGATAACTCTTGGTGCTTATGTTTGCTTCTAAATGCTGGAGTTTTGGGAGGGTGAGGAAAAGGTTCTTCTAGAAATGGTCCTAATTATAATTGAAGCTTACTTCTAAACCTCTTGCATTCAATAAATATAGAGTTGATAACAAATTTCAAACCAAAAAAAGACCCATCTATTCTGTCTGTTTGTTTATTCTTTTTTTGTTTTTAGAAGAAATAAGGGAGATTTTACATCAAAAGACAGATGAATTTTCAAAAGATTGAGAATTTACAGTAAGTGACAAATGAATTTTAAAAAGTTGCACTTAACTGAGATTGAGTGTCAGCTTATAGTTGATTGAGGAAGGTTTTACCATAGATAGTTTAGAAAATTGAACTATTTTCCTTTTTGTTAAAATCTATGCTGGCTCCATCCATCTTATACTTTCACACAAATATAAAGAATATCCAAGTTTATATTCATGCACATCTGCACATACAGCCACATTCTTAGACACATCCACACACTCCACTGTAGAATACACTGTCTAAATTGCGTTATACCTTCCTGCAAAGACCTGTTTTGTGGTTTATAACTCTCCCTCTTATGTCTTTTGTGTTTATTTTCATTACCATTGCCTTCCTGGCTCCTGGCACCTAGCCATCAATGATACAACAGTCTGACATTTGCAGTCATCAACTCAATCAGACAAGAGTCTTTCAAGCACACTTACTTCTGTGCTAGTGTGTGTGTATTGTACCTGCTTAGCTAACTGCCATGGAAATATATGGCTCATCTTTGCTCTTCAATGAAGCATTTTTCAAGGCTTGGCATTTACGAGCCAGGTTTGTAACATTCAAATAATTTTATTGTCTGATAAATTGGACGCCGTTCTCCCTAAAGTGACCATTTGAACATCCTCCCCGCTTAGTTTTGTCAATTGAAATCCTTGCCTCTAAAGCATTCTAAGTAGGAGGATATTTAATTGTAAACCATTGTAACTTGAGAAAGACACTGCAATCAATTTATTATATCAACAAAGTTAAAGATATTGTACACTAATATGATTGCTTTATTTTATTGACATAGTTAAACAAGATATGGTCCACTTATATGAATACATAAATTTTCAATGCATATTGCCAGATCTGTCATGTCTCATAAAATCTTCTAAGTATTCCTTTTAAAAATCATGCTTACAGCCATGATTCTCCTTCATTCTTGACTTTTGCTTGTTCCGTTATGATTCCTTGGTCTATGAATGCACTCCATCTGATGGGGTCACAAAATGTACTAGATAATTACCAGTTTTGTATTAAAATCCACCATCCCCACAATTCAACAAAAATCACTTTGAAAATGACCTTAAAACTTTCTTCAAAAGAACTGAACTCAGAGCCCACTTTGGTATACTCAACCATAAGTAAGGTATTACAGAATCATTTAAGGAAATTGATATCTTATTCATCTCTAAAAACATCGATATTATGATCAGTAACTACATTAATAACCATAATAGACTACCCCAACGATATGATAACTACCCAGCAAAATAGAATTCCTTGATAAATTTTCTGAAACTGATGATATAATTATTACCCGAGCTGATAAAGTTATAGTTATCTGGGATATAGAAAAATATCTAGAAGCAAAAACCCATCTAAAAAACAGTTCTTCGAGGAACTCCTCAATGACCCCTTTATAGACTATCAAAATGCTATAACTACCTACCTAGTAGAAATGCACAGAAACAATCTCATTGACAAGATAACATCTGTAACTATCAATCCATGAATATGAAACCCTCCACCTTCTACTTATTTCCCAGAATACACATCCCAGTTAACCCAGGTTAACCTGTCATTTCCTCGATTAACTGTCATACAACAAAAATATCTAAATATGTTGACCTTTACATTCAAACCCTAGCTATGCAAGTTAAATCCTATATAAAAGACACTACAGACCTCATTAATAAAGTCAAGAACTATACCTGAAAATGCTATTCTATTAACTATTGACGTTAAATCCCTATACTCCAATATTTGATATGATGAAGGAATTTTAGCCTTAGAAGAAAGTCTTAGTAGAAGCGTAAAAGAACCTAAAACAGAAACCATCACCATCCTCATGCACCACATACTCACCCTCAATAGATCCATTTTTAATAGTAGGTACTTCCTTTGAATTAAAGGTTATGCTATGGGCACAGTCACAGCTCCTTCATTTTCATACATCTTCATGTGAAAATTTGAGAAAACTTATATCTACCCTGAGGTTAACAGTGATTACCTATGTTAGATATATTGATGAAATTTTATTCATGTCTACAGGTGGAGAAGCCAAAGTAGACACATCTCAATTTCAGACACAACTATTAAATTTGACGGAGAAATCATCAGAATCTGTTACCTTCTTACACTTCTTTGTATACATAGATAACAATAGACATCTTCAAACAACCTCCGAGTTGGCTCACCCCAAACACTTTTAGGAAAATTTACCTTTCTCGCAAGCACTTGGAATTAGAAGAATCTGCTCTGAAGGTAAGGAACTAAAGATACACAATGACAACCTCATATATTTCACAACACCATAGAAAATCAAATCAATGAAGCCATCAAAATACCCAAAGATAACACCTTTAAATTGAGCAACAAAAACATATCAGACTGCGAATCCCTTATAACTACTTTCACTTCCTCAAATCATCAAGAATAGGTGGGACGTATGGACCCTGGAACAGGAATTTAAAGAAATCTTCTAAGACCTTGGTAATCTTTCCGACTGAAGATCTGAGAATATCAAAAATTCAATATGCAGCAACACCATGATTGATGATAAAGTATTCCAAAGAAAAAGCGACCCTAAAATAATCAAATTTTTCCAACCATGCAACTGTAGAAATAGCTTATGCTGCAACCTCCTAAAACATACTAATACCTCTATCAACTCCATTACCCAAAAGTCTTCTAACATCTACCATAGGTCCAAGTGCAAAAGTAATATTATCTATCACTTTGAATGCACACAATGTGAACAACCCTAATATCACAGAACTCTTACAGATACTCTAGAACATTACCTTTACATCTAAAAACCCTCACCTATCCACACATACATACCAATATGAATGTAAATCATCAAAAAATGAAAAATCACACTATCAACTGAACCCACTTATTTCAATTTTTACCATGGGGAAAAACTTTCAAAGGTTTTCTTAGGTATTTTTGAGTGTCCTTATTCTTAACCTATTAACACCCTTGAGATTGTTGATTTTACATTTTCCTCGATTTCTCTACCACTCTCCTATACATTCTATCCCTTTGCCCTCTTCCACTGCTTCTATGTATACACTTTCCATGGTTCTGGTCAGTATAATGATCTTTCACATTGACAAAGACTGGATCTATCTCTTGATTAATTCATCTAACATTGATATAAATTGATTTATTTCAATATACACTATTCTTTAATTTTCGTTATTATTTCACTGTTATCAAACTGATAAGTTTTTAAGTGATCAGGATCTCTAATTATGGCCTTATCAAATTGTCTAAAAATCTTACTAATTTCACCGCCTTGAGTGACCATTCATACAACTGAAACAATTTTCGGTATGAATTCAATAAATCTTAAGAGTTGCTCTTGCTATTTTCAAATATTCTGATAATATTGTTTTGTAAAATATATGAGTTGGTATACTACTCGTTCTAAAAGGTATTGTCACTATACGGAATTGAAATTATCTCGTTTATCAAACAATTTGTAGATGGACATTCCATCTTTGATTTTGATATCCAAATCTAGGAAAGTTGCTTGCATTCTTTCATGCTCACATTTTAATTCAAGATTCTTGGGGTATATATTACTATTTGATTTTCCAAATTCTCCAAGTCATCAATAAAACAGGTACATCCTAAAAATGAACAAGCTCGTTTTATATATGTCTTAATTAGAGATGACATAATTATATATTTGTATCTACATAAATACAAATTAGCCAAGTGGGGGGCATGATCAATTCCAGTAGGGACACCTATGATCTGATGAAATATCTTATTTCATATCAAAAGTAACATTCCCCAATGAGATAACTAACAACTGCTTAAGAGCAGAGTATGTAAAGTAAGTCTTGCCTTTTTTTTGTTTTACACCAGAAAGCTTTAGAGTTTGTAAACCCAGTGTATTTACTATTTCCTCCTGCAAATGCCAAGTCAGTTATTTTATTCAATTCTTTAATAAGATCTTCATTCGGAATTTTTGTGTGAAGAGTACTAAAATTGTAGGTTGAGATAGATTTAGCCCTTCTACAGGTATTTGTAATATCCAATTTTTCTTCAATGGACAATTCCTATTAAACCTACTTCAGACAATATCCTTTGAACATGATACTTTTTGTGTACCAATGCTATATTATTTGCTGCCTTATCAATTGGGACTATAAAAAATCCATTTTGAAGTTCCAAGAGATCTGCTAATATTTGAGAATTTTTCAATGCAAGACTCGTTTTTTGAGGGTGTTTAAAGCATTTCACCATCTTTCCATCTGTTGAACGCTGATTCTATTATTCAATATCTATTTGACAGATAAAATGAAAGTATCTAATGCTTTTTAATCTCATTTAAACATTTAATATGATTTAAACACTTTTGTTCTCTATAATTTGGACCTTTCGCGAGGAGGTTTTTTTTTTTACAATCTCTTATTTACCTGTCGATATGTGTTCAAGATTTCCATCACATAATTGTGAGGCCTAGCACTCACATTTTGGAATTTCTGTTTTGCCGTCTTTATTTATAGTAATGGTTTCTACTGTTTGTTCATAAATAAAATTTTTATTTTATATCCTAATCTGTGTTGTCAATGGTTTATTCTTTTCTTTACTTAATTCAGTAGTCTGTAAGATGTCCTTGTGAATAAAGATTTTAAGCAATATTTTCATGAAAAAAAAAAACAACACGAACATTACCAGGTATATTTATCTCTTTTGCTATATATATATATATATATATATATATATATATATATATATATATATATATATATATATATATATAATGTATATGTGTGTGTGTGTACTTTATTCTTTTTTATTTTTTAAAATTTATATAAGTCAAAAGTTTTTTCTGAATTGTCAAATCATTAAATTACTCTTGTATAGGTTTATATGTTTATTCATTCACCTTTATACACCCTCACATTTGTGTACTTGGGGAAGTTTTTCCTTTGGAAAATAATGTTCTGTATATTTTTTCAGTATTAAAAGTTTAAAATACAGAACTTGCTTTGATCTCAGTGGCACAAATTTGAAATTTGTATAGGACAGTTGCTAATTTCTCGTCAGATGATTTAATCAACCTCCATGTAAATTTTGAAGAAACTTAACCCAATAAATTTGATATTTTGATTTTGAGCTCACACACAGACACACACACAAAATGAAAAAAAAGCTCAATTTCGAATAATTTTCTCTTCTTCAGTTTTGATAGACTTCTGATAAAAATAGTAGTGAGATGTTAGTGCGGGTAAAAAAAACAAAGAAAAAGCAAGAAACAAATGCTGACAGTTTGTTCTCCCCCTCCATCTTTAATTCAATGTCTCTGCCAGTTACTCTTGGAACGGATTTTAGCTGACATATCTGAACCATCGCTAATTTGCCTGTAAGATTTTGAAAACTTTTTTACCTATTAAGTGATCTTTGCTGCAGTCGATCATTTGAAAGTAGTTAAGACAGGAAAATAAGAGACTAATTAGTTCCTATTGTGTACAATAATGATCATGTTGCTAAGCAATTATCTTGCATCGATTCTGTTACCAATTAGCTTTCTATTTAAGACAAAATAAAGGAGGAGATTCTGGATTTTGTATTTACAAAGCATTGTAAAAAAAAATAAAGTTAGCTTTCTTACACTGAAAGACCGAATCAACTTAATCTAGAGACCCTGAAATACAGAAGAGACTGTGCTGATCTATTGGAATTATTGATTCCAGAACCATATACATAGTCTATGCTGATATTCATTGTTCAAAATGCCCCAATTAGAAAATGATGACTTCATATATGCACTGTGAAACCTGGGAACACAGAGATAAATTCCAAATTCAGATCTCCGTTTATGTTGGAAAATTTTTTTTATCCCGCTTCTTGCTTAGATATAAGTGTTCTTTAACACTCTTGGGTTGAGAAGTTGATAATTATCTGTGATTGTCCCCCATCCCAGAATCACTGACCAGCATGCTCAAGCTTGTCCTACAAGCATCAACAGGATCCGCCCTGTTAACCAAGTCAAGCCTGCCCTAACAACTTCGCAAAGACTTGGGGACTCTTGCACCCCAGGATTCATCCTGTGAACTAAGTCCAGCTTGTCCTGATGTCCTCGCAAAATCATGCGCTGATTCGCCTTTCAGCTAAGAACAAAGCGTAGTATCTATCCTTTGATGCCCCCCGGGCTGAGAAGTTGATCATTGTCCGGAAGTATCCCCTATCATGGAATCACTGACCAGCATCCTGAAGCTTGTCCTGAGAGCATCAACTGGATCCATCCTGTGAACTAATTCAAAGCTGCCCAATGACTTCATGAAGACTTGGGGACTATTGTACTACAGGATTCGTCCTGTGGACTAAGTCAAGCTTGTCCTCGCGAAATCATGCACAAGGATTTGGGTTCTCTTGCACCCTGTGCCTGCATGTTCTTGAAAATGTGGGACCCCACCTTAATCCTGACCTCGTGTCATATTTGTAGTCATGGGGATGTAAATAAATAAACTCGGCAAGAGTTGCAAACACATGGAACAGCCTAAATGGAAAAAAAAAAAATGTTCACATCTCAGAATATCAATATCTAAAAAAATATTCATTCCAATATCAGTCATACCTAATTCAAGTACCAATTTTTTTATTTGTTTAATTCCACCCCAACTGAACTGAAGCTGGTTTAATGACGCAGTCAAGTGGTGTAAAAAAAGCCCATTTTAAGTACATCCAAGTATAAAGCTTTGTGTTAATGTACCAACATTCAACCAATACTGCCAATAGTCACTCCTCGATTAACGTTGTTTCGTAATAATGTTTCGTTATAACGTAGTTTTAGAAATTTCTTTTTTTTTTTTACAAGAGTTACCTCCTTTATTTTAAGAACTCTTCGATTTTAAAGAATAATTGAATTTTAGTCTCAGTCATGTGAAATTTAAAAAGCTGAAATAGAAAAAAAAAATCAAAATATAGTGTCACTGTATATTCATATATTTTATCTTGGTAGTGTGTAACACTTATCAATATTTATGAGTAAAAAAAGATATCTGTGACAATCGTCGATTTGCCATTTTAAGTAGTAATGGAATGGATTCTTTCTAACGTTTTTTTTTTTTTAATCATTTTTTACTCTATCTCTCTTAGTTCATTATTCAGGTACTATTAACAGAAAATGTTTCTAATATTCATATAATTGTTAAATCACTTCATTATCCCTTATTCTGATGGCAAGGGTGAAAAACTAAAAATAATAAATACGCTGTGGATATTTGTCCGGCATAAGATCCTTATGCCATGTAGCTAATCGTCCGAACAATATACGTGGTTCCAGACGCACTTGTGCCACCACAGTTTCTCCCCACCCTATTTACGGTTCTAGTGCCGGACGAACACATTTGGCTTTTCTTTCTATCAATTTTTAAAAAAAGAACTCATTACCGTCATCGATAATAGCGTCATTATTGATTTCTAGCCGAATGTCGGAAACATTGATTTTATAACAGTCAAAATATACGTTATGATTTATGAAAACGATTTTCTTCTTGTTCAGACTAAAGTTTGGCCCAATTTAAAAACATTTAAAATATCGAGGACAGATTCCGTTTTTAAAATCAGATATCGATTTCACGATGTAAATCTTTGCCCCAAATTGTTCAGGCCGACAAGAGTTCACTAGCGTTAACGTATTTTTATTGTATGTAGTTGCAGCTCAGTGATGTCTGTCAATGATTGTTGTGTGTAAATAACCATTCAGTAATTAAGTCCGACAACATTGTCGGGTGAATTGCCAACCTTTGATTAAGTCTGACAATGTTTTGTGTAAATTTGTCGAGTTCAAAATACCTCGAATACACATGCGTGTTCGGAAGCGCACGTGTTCGTTGGAAGAATTGTTACATTTCATAGTGATCCCGTGCCAAATGAATATAAGCTGCCATAAAAATATTGGTGGTGGAACTGCGAATCAAGTAATTTTTTTTTCTGTATAGACATTTCAGATGTCTGTATGGGGAAAAAAGTTGAAAGCAAAATTTTCATTTTTTTTTTTTTTTTTTCAGTTACAATCGCACAAGTTGTATTATGTGAAATAGTTTCAAAACATGTTGCAACAGAAACACTCATGAATTGTCGGCTGGGGGAGAAGTGAGGTGAATAGTATAGCGAATAGACACCATTAAGACGTCAAGGGGCTGTACTTTTACCCTAGCCATAAAATGATACATACTGTTTTCATTACATTCATACACCCGTTTAGCACACACCTGAACAAGAACCTTCAAAAACTCCAATTATTTGGAAAAAGAATTACTGTTTATTCCATTGAATGGATCACTATTTATTTGGATTCAAATTAATTATCTGATTAGATGATATTTAGAAGACAAATGTGGAAATAAATATAAATTGTTGGTAAAAATGAAACTATTCATTTCATTAGCAAGTTTCGCCTTAATAAGGCTTTCATTTTTACCAACAGTTTAATTTTCTTTCCACCTTTTTTTTCTAATATCATATCTCCGTATATGGGATGGATATTGAATCAACAAAAGATATAAATAATAATTTGCTTTCGATGCGCTAGCGCTGGTATAATTAGGGGCGCCCACTACTGAAGCTCGATACGGGTCGTAAAAGGGTTTGGGTGAGTTGCAGTCAGCAGTGGTCTTCCAAATACTCTTGTAAATCATTCATCATATAGTTCAGCATACACAGTACAAGTATGCGTTTAGCATATATGGACGTGAGGTCCAAGGTTTTAATAGAGTTGAAAAAAACTCGATCGACAAATAGAATATAGCGGACATGAGCAGACCCAGTGGCTTTCTAGTGGCGTTTATGAACGTAAACAAAGCGATCACACCACCAGACGTATAGTGATACAGTACACACCAACAGTGTATACTGGACATGATACTCGATAGCAGAATTTAACGTATATGTTACTGGCTTATTCATTGACTTAACTGTATTTTGTACTGTCAGTTTAGTGTGAATTTTCCTCACTTACAAATAAAAAAATTACATAATTTCGAGTTGTACGCAGCACGGGGTTGATCACACAACTGGTAAAATCTTTGACTTTCCATTTTTGAAACGTAATCAAAATTTTTAAAAAAGTCAAGTTTTTTGCTGTTTTAGCTTGAAAGAAGTTCAAATTTCTTTCAAGAGAAAGAAAAAAAAATCATCAACTACAACATAGAATTAGAATGTTTCTATTTTGGGAACACTCTATACAGCTTTACTTACCTTATTTTATGGTATTTTTTGTTATTATGTCATTATCATCTTCAGTCTTTCATTGCCTGTTGTTGGATTTACACCTTCCCCAGGAATCGCCACATCTCTATCATGGGCATTGCGGAGCCAATAATTTCTGAACTTATCCAGTTCGTCTCACCATCTCATATTCTGCCAGCGTTTTTTCTCCCTTTGATCTCTGGGGATCCATGTTGTGAGTTGTAATATCCATTGGTTGTCTTCCATTCTTGCAATATGATCAGCCCATTGCCATTTGAGTTTCCTTATGGTTTCTATGATATCTTGTACTCCCGTTTTCCCCCCTGACATATTGTGCTGTCTTGTGCTCTCTCCACGATTCTTTTGTGCAAGTTGCATATTTCTCGGTTATTACCTACTTAATGCTATTTTCTACTTTACACTTACTTTGATATTCTTGTAAGAATACTGTATGAATAACCCTGCTACTGTTACTGTTTTACTTGTTATTTTCTCATGAATTCCTTTATCAATTTTGGGGTTTTCATTTTTGGGTAAAGAAAGACTTGCTCAACACTTAATTCTTCTGATAAAATGAAATTAATTTGCCTCTGCATCTTGCAGATATAAAATGATTGTGTATGGGATTGCAAAATGCCTGGTGTTATGTACTTACTGAAAATTATAACCTCTGACTAATGTAAGTACAAGTTTTGTCTACGCTCACCAATACATATTTATAATGCACGTTATATATATTACTTGAAATATGTTTTATTCAAAAATATGCATATTACGTGAGTTCTGCAATATAGTTCATAATTTTGTCTGTTTAGTCCGTGCAAGTCGTGTAGCTATGGTCCAGTATATCATAATTGGTTTGTACAGTACATAGTATTATACAATGTTCGCTTCACATGTTAGGTAACATATGCCTGTATTTGTATATGAAATTGTTATTAGTATTTTTAGAATATAAAAGGATTTAAAATGGTTGATCTAAAGAAGTTCTGATTTATATCTGTATCACACAATGATTATCTTTCTGCCAAAGATTTCAATTGAGTTCCCATGTCCCTATCCAATTAAAACTCTTCTCACTTGTGTGTAGGCATACAGGCATTGCTCTATCATAGTTATAATTGATTTCACGTGATGGTCACTCATCATTTTGACATGTGCTAACTGAAGGTTCTGTATTTAAATCCTCACCCTTCACTTGGCCTCTGAACTCTTCAGTTTCTTCACATTTGCTGATGACATGTCACCAGAGTAATTCCTCTCAGATAACTTTTTGAGCCAATGGCATTGGCATACAGGTTGAATATCCTTTTTCTGAAACTCAGAAAACCAAAATGTTCCAAAATTCAAAACTTTTTGGAAGCCAACCTGATGTCACAAGTGGAAAATTCCCCACCTGGCTTCACTGTAGAATAGTTAAAATCCGAGAAAAAGCAATTGAGTCATTCTGACTATATAAAAGCTTGTTTATCTTTGTTTAACTCATTAAAAAAACATAGGTGAAAGGCAATAGAAGTCCTTATCAAAACAAACCATTAATTTCTCACTGATTCTCTCATCTATACAAAGACATTGTTTAAAATATCAAGAAAGGCCACATATACCCCTCTGAGTAATGATGATGAACATAAAAGCTTTCTCTTTTTCTTATCTCATTATGTGTATACAAATATTCCGAAATCCAAAACGTGTCTGAGACCAGGCATTTTGGATATTGGATATTCAATCTCTATTCTAGTTACTCTCAGTGCAGATACTTCAGATTATAAACAAGTTTTGAACTACATACTCATTCATTGATTATATAGTAGCATTTTATAATTTTGAGCTGTGACCAGCTGTAATGATCCAACAGTTTTAATTGTGATGGAATGTATATATTGCTCCATTTTTCACTCTCATTGTAAATAAACTATATATTCAGGTTTAAAATAACATTTTTTGATATGGCAGAACAATGTTTATTTTGGATTGTCAAGATAAAAATAGACAGTTTTTTTTAATCTTAGTTTTTTTGTTTCTGTTACTGCATTTCTGTTTCAAGTATTGCAGAAGTTCCAAAATACACAGAAATTTTTAGCTATGAAGGGAGGTATGCACAAAGCTCTCTTGCAATTAATGCTGATAAGCAAGAGCTTATAACAGGTATAATTCAAACTAGACAGGAAGAATCAATTAAAGATTTCTTGTTAAACTAACTAGTTCTACCTATCATATACTTTTACCATTGTGGGTAATATCAGATTTGTTCATCCATACTTCAGCTGATCCATGAGATGCTTGTAAATTTAATCAGGCGTTCATCACTTATAGGTAAGGGAAGCTAACTGAATACCCACTTGACCTTTGAACTGAGTTGACTACTAACTGACACCCACTGTAAACAAATGTATTTTTCACTATATTTTTGATAAAAAAATATTACTTTTAGTCATTACTTTAATAAAAAAAGATTTTTGATTAGTTAACATTTTTCTGTCTGCTCAGATACTTTCAGCTGATGGCTTAATATTAATTTTGGATGACAAAAACTGACATTGAAAACAGTCTAAACCTGCTTTTTTTTACACTAAGATTATGCTATTATCTTGCAACTGAAACCAAAGTTACAACTTTGAAGAAAATATTTGAATTATTTCAATACATGTTAATATTTTATTAAAAGAATTCATTCTTTACTGAAATTTGAAAAATTATTCATTGCTGATATTTGAAAAATTTCTGGTACCTACCTTGTTGAGATAAGCAACATATATTACACCATTTTACAGAGATATATTTTTGGGTCATGTATACTAAATATAAAAGGTGTATCTGGTCTACAATTTCAGATATGAACAAAAACTTGATGTGACGTGTTTTGAGCATTACAAACCAATGGACTCTGGGTTTTGTATGCATATGTACTTAGGTACACTGATTGTCAGTTCTAAATATTTTATTGTAGTGACCAAATAAGTAACAATTTTATGCTCACATACACACAATATTGAGACAAGACTTATTTAGTCCTAGTGGCTGCCATTTTTGTAAAGAGACAATTTAGCTACAACTTGATGTTTCAGTGGATTTTCTCTTAACCAAAGTTTGCAACACAAGCTGTAAGCCCAACAACAGGCTTCCAGTACCTGTACTGCTCCAGATTTTGTGCTCTAATTGATTTGCAAAGTCATCTGACAGTTCACTGATGAATATATAATAAAAGTTATCTTTCGGACCAAATGGACAACTGCGACCCCCCCCCACACACACACTTTATCTTTTTTTTTTCCTATGTAAAATATCTGGAAGTTATTGAAGTATCTATATTTTTTAGTTGGCTGGGTGATCGTTACTGTGAAGAAACTTTCTGACAATCTATTCATCTTTGTTGGTAATGTATCACCCTTGCAACCATTATTGTCATTTTTCATTTTTGGTAAGTAATTCACTATTTTCTTCAGGTGCTACTGTTATCCATTCAGAAAATAATCAATATACTGTGAAGATTAATGATGCCTGATCAAAACAGATTTTTTTTGTGTACAAAAATGCTTTATTATTCTGATTTATCCTGGCCTTATGTTTCTTGCAATATGGTTTATTATGATTTTCTCAATATCAAAGGAAAACTTAATACCCATACAGGCCAGAAGGTCATATGTAGCTTTGCAGCTTATTTCTGGGGTATCTACCAATGTGAAATCTCTATAGTGAAGTGAGCAGAGTGAACTGCGGGTTAAGAAATTAAAGGAAAAGAATAGTAGGAATGTTTGTTGATTTTCGCTTCATTTTTATACTTCATTTTCATAAGTATATATTTTATGATATATTATATGATATTATTATATTATACTTCATTTTTATAAGTATATATTCATGAGTTTGAGATAGAGCAATGACTTATATTTGACTTTGCATTGGTTCTCATTAGTTGTGGATCTCAATTGGATCATTTTAAGAGCAAACTATCCCACAATTATGCGATCCCAATTATTTTATGATCCTTAGTTAACATGTTGGGCTCTAGTTTCTTTTTCTCTTATTTGATCCGAAATGCTTTCACTTACCTCCAAAGACAGTATGCACTCTTCTTGATGGAAACTTTGTTGTTGATCATACCATGCCAATAGAGTTCCAGAGACATTCATTCAGCTCTTTTGTTAAATGCACTTTTTTAAGTCAAGTCATTTTTGTATGCAGTAATATCATTTTCTCAGTGGATTTGACACATTGCTGTATTATGATATTGATATCCTTATTTTTGCAATTGTATTAGTAATATGAGTATGGAGCATCAAAATTGTTGCATTACCATGTTTTTTCTCAGTGGATACTAGAAGCATTTCATCTATATAATGTAGTAATAGGATGCTGTTGTGTTAAAATAGTTGTCAAAGTCATGAAGCATATTGGCCGTTTCCTGTAGTATACTTGACTTTTGATTTTATTTCAGTGAATTAATTTTTTTTTCTTTTTTCTTCTTTTTTTTCTTTCTTCGTTTTTTTCTTTGTTTTTCTTCTTTTTTTCTAAGTTTTTTCTTCTTTTAAAGCAATTTTATTTTTATTTTTTAGAAATGCATTTTACTAAGACTGGTTATATATAGACGAATGTTACGCGTGACATAATGAAATTAGTTCCTCCAAAGGTTTTCCTTTTTGCATCTGTTTCTCTTCAAAGACTTGCTGCCTGCTAGTGAAGAACCTGACTGATATCTTAACTACTGCATAGATTTATTTGATATTTCCATAACCCTCAATTTGACTGAAGTTAGTACTTACAGCAGGAATCAAATGATCATATTTTCTATTTCATAGATCAATTTATTCACTCAACACAAAAAGGTTCATTGTGTTGGGTTATGTCTACAAGGTAAAAACACATGCATATGTACTGCACAGACTTAAAACAAAAAACCTTTTCTTGTAAAAAGGCATTATAATTGTTATAATTCCAGTAAGAATAAAACTAAACAATTTTGGTGATTGTTTTAAAAATGCAGTTTTTTTTCTTTAAAAAGTTTCTTCACTTTCAGATTTCTTTTTCTGGCCTGATTCCATTCATCTTACCAGTAAGTTTGATAATTTCAAACGGTTTCTTTCTAGCTTCATTATTAACATTCAATGTTATTGTTTTTAATTAACTCTTGCCTTATTACATAAACTATTTCCTTTTACTTAGCTCCAACTACTGACAAGTTATAGTAGAAATAACTGCATTAGTAGATAATTCCTTCTAACCAAAAACCAGATGTTGCATAACAAATGAGGTAGGCTTGAAAACTGATATTTTTTTCTTTGTATTAACTTGAAGAAAACTTTTTGTTAATAATACAATTTTCTTCTAATACCTTACTAAAAATTGAGAACCTCAGATTTAATGGAAGATGAAATTTACACGCTTGTGTGTATTTTTCAATTATGTGAATCTTGAATTAAAAGCCTTGCTCATAACGAGGTCCTGACCGATAAGATTTTGTTGGACATATCCTTCTAGTAGATTATCAAACAGCAGACTATTATTTATTAGAAAGTATCCTGTAAAAAGGATTTGGAAAAGAAAAAATCTTAGTAGTAAAGGCATCACATTGGATTCTTAGATATATCATGTGATGATAGAAAATAGTACCTATGTGGCAGTAAGTAATAACAAGTTGTAGAATGATTGATATAACTGAAAAAACAGTATAAAAATGTTGTAGATTTATTTCAAGGAGTGGACAACACTGAAGGTATTGATGGAATATTTTGTATACTTCAAGAGTGGATGAAAGTGCAATAATTGTAAAGTATCCACTTTATAGAGGCATGTTGATAGTCACAAAATACATTTGATATTAGGAATTCACAGAATTATCACCGTGACTCTCTCACCGTATCTGAAAAATGTGGCTTCTCCTTTCATTACACATTTTTGTTTTTCTATTAATATTGTTTTAAAAGCTGTTCTGTTGAATTGATTCTCTTGCGTGAACTGATGGAGATATGATTTACTATTTTATTGTGTTTTATTGTATGATAAGTGATTACATATATTTAGTGTATTTAAATTATCATTAAGAATGTTAATAGAAAACTTTTTTTTTTTTTTTGTTTCTTTTTAATGAAATACATTTCATGGTAAAGGAAATCATTTGCAAAAAGGTGATTAACAAGACAGAAAATTGTGCATGAGTTGAAGACCCGGATGGGTCATGTAGATCAAATGGCTTAGCAGAAAGAAATCTTTGAGCTTTATAGACCTGGGTCTGATGATGCTAAGTACCATCCGAGGCTGGGGAGAAATTGGGGTTAGCATTTTTAAATAGGTATACATATGAGTATTCGGAAATGTGATGTGAAATGGGGATCTGCAGGTTTGTTTGGATTTATCACAGACATGTCATAGTATTAGGTAAAATAGTCTGAGGGCCAAACAGAACCCCACGTAAACCAGCACCTGGACTCTAGAAATAGAGTACCAAAATATTCCTGAGCATGTGCTCTTTTACAAAAAATATGTTTCTAAGAAAAAACTTTGCAAAAGATTAACTCATTTGCATAAAACCAAATGAACACAACCGAAAAAAAGAAAAAAAAACCCTAGAATTTTATATTTTGTCTTGCAATTGACATATCTGTGTAATGTAAAAGGCTAAATCTGGGTTTTCAGGTTTTTCAGATGGTGGTGGTAGGTTCACAGGGGATCCCATTAAGCCCCTGGCCTATTTCACCAAATGCTATGACATACTTGTGAACCCCAGCCCCACCCCCTGTGCCAAATGCACCTGCAAATCCCAGTTTTGCATTGAAACTTTTTGATGATATGCTATTGCCAGAACTGATTTAGTTGTCGTTAACGTATGATTCAGTATTTTAACTCTGCTCCATTTAGCCTTTGTATTAATTTTTATACATCTATTTGTTGGTTCTCTATTAGGGTTGCCAAGCATTATGTTGCTGAAAAACCTGCACATAGGAATACTTTAAATATTGTGGTTTCATTTAGTTTTGGTTTTGATATATGGCTAAGGTATTGCTGATCAAATTAATGTATCTAAGTATAAACTGAAAAAAGAAAACTCATTGCTCAAGTCTTATTATAATCAGTTTGGTTTTGAACAGTGCAAAACATTTTGGAACAAATTGACTGCATTAATCAAGATACCCTGTATCTATTAACATCCATTATTTTTTGCATAGATTTTTTTCCTCAAAAAGAAACTGTCAAAAATCAATGTTACCATAAGGTATTACAAAATTGTATGGATCTGAAAATCCTCTACAACACATAAGATCATCGTAAGTGAAGTACCAATTTTCAGTTTTGAATATGCATGCATATATATGCATATTTTGTCAGTATTTTATTAGAAATAGAATATGATCTACTCTGCTCATGAATATCTGACATTTCCTGCAATTTATTTTAAAAAGAAAATTGTCTCTAACATTTAACTGTTACTAATTGGATGTTTGCTGGCTCAAAAATATTTTCTCTTTCTCAAAGTATCAACTGATTTAAAAAATGAGAGCTTAAGGAGTGGTCTGTTTGCAATCTAGAACTGGATTTGTTTCCTAGGGATGATTCCATAGCTTTAATGCTACTTGTCTACGTGCAGCATTCTTGTGGAGATGAAGGCAATGGAATAAAATTCTTTCAAAGGACTCAGCAATTGTAAAAATGTAAAACTCAAGTCTTAGTAACAGATTTTTGTATCATTTCTTGATATTTTGCATTACTGTTGATCACTGAATAAATCATTGTGTAGATAGTTTTATTTTTTATTTGATTTTTTTTTCTCTTTGAATTCTGTCGGATGGAGGAATTTATTTTTCTTGAAAATAGGATGACCATCTAAGAAAACTCAAATATTCTCAGTGCAAATGTGAACTCCCATCATGGCCTGGAGAAGTATTTAATTTGAAATCTCAATGCATACTCTGTGAAGAATGCGCAAGATTTTTAGTTATCATTACACTAATTATCCAGACTAATATCCTCATCTTCGTTATTTTGGCTGGTACTCCTTTAGTGTTATCCAGTCATTGTTTTTTTTTTTTTTTTGTTGTTTTTGTTTTTTTTCTAATTCTCCTTCTCGAAAATACTGGGCAGCACTCAAGGGTTACTCAATGCAACATTCACCTTAGGGGAACATCAGCTGAAATGTTGATAACAAAAGTAAGAATACCAATCTGGAAAATCCATGGAATAATGACCATGCTTCAACTCAATGTCTGAGGTTTTTAGTGAAACTTTGAGCACTTCATTTTGCCAAATTCCTTCCTAACAGAGTATTTTGTATGCTGTTGGCTGACCATTCTTAGTAATCTTGAGGATTTATCAATTAAGATTCCTATTGGAGCAGAAAGCCTTGATTGGTTGGTTCTTTACTGAATAGAGCATAAAGAGAAACAGGTTTGGTGAGTCATTCAATAGAAACTGAAATGACCAACATCTTTTGGCAACATGCCATGTTGGCAAGTGATCAATGAATAAGTTACTTCTCTTACCTTATGGTTGGCATTTAAAAAAAAAAAACAAGCATGAATAATGGGACCAATTTAGCATAAACTTAGATTGAAAATTGAACCTCCCACTGAAAAGCTATTAAGGGGGGAATTTCCAAGTAACAATGTTTTTTTTCTGGGAATGAGGAATAAATGTTCAAACTTTCAGCCTTCTTACTCCACTGTTGTAGCTTGTATGCATGATACATACATAACCAGTGGGACAGGTTTGAAAACTGATAAAACCTATGTTGATAGTTCTAGTGACCTTTTCATACATCTCCAGATATCAATTTGTGAACACTTAGACATATGTGTATTGTATGGCTTAAATCTTGGCAGTGTATCTGAGACAACACTTATTTTTGTAATAGAAATACAGCTTCTATATTAAACCATAAGTTTTTGAATTTGCACCATAATTGCTATCGGTAAAATCTGTGGTAAGTAATGCAATTACACATTTGTCCATATTTTCATTTTCTCAGACAATATAAGAAATAAATATTTTTGCTATTGGGTTTTGTCTTATTTAATACTTGCTTACCTCTCTTCTAAAGGTTCGAGTACTATACACAAAGTTAGTTATAAAAGATAGTTTAATCTTTTGAAGATTGCTTTGACATATGCCAAAGTTTCTATAACTGCTGGGATACACATGTTGTATAGATCTTTTAGAAGTTTACTTGGACACCTTAAACCAATTCAAATGCTTAATGTCTAAATTATCTTAACAGGGTTAATACCATGGTATTTTTTGTTTTTTAAGCCCTTTTATGCCTTAAGTTAGATTATACTATCAATTTTTGTATAATTAGAAATATGGGATTTATAAAAGTATATTAGAATAGTTATGCAAAGTTATCTGTAAAAAAAATTGACAGCATGTTTCTTATCATTTTGTGTGTTAATATATAATTTGATTTGCTTTTTTTCATTAGTATATTTTCTACAGCATTTTTTTTATGGTGGGTTAAATATAGGTATTAGGTATATTTGATTTGAGGTTACTTTTATTTTCTCGACTATCTGTTGAACTGATTGCAACAAGTTTCTGATTGCCTGTCTGCCAGATCTTACATACTAAGTTGTTTCATACGATAATCACATTGTCTGTTCTTGACCAATATAATAATGTTATGAAATTTTAGCGACTGACTCAGTTGTGAAAATAGATATTAGCATTTTCTGTAGTGATTTAAAGCAGTTTGATTTTTGTGTTATTTCATATGAATGTTTTCCTGATAAATGCAAATATTCAATGCTGGATACTAAAACCTTCCACTAAATGTCCAGTCAACCCATTTTGGTATTGATCAAACTCAATTTAGTCATTCAAGAGAATTTCAAGGAAAAGTCTACCTTTGGTCAATGAAATATAGCAACTTAGTGCAGATGGAAATTCACTTAGTAAGAATGCATTTGTTTAAGGACTGAAGTAAGTGGACATCATTTTTGTAAATTTATTCAAGGTGAACTAAACAACAGATGTGTTTTTGTTTTTCAAGTGTTATATCTTCTTGTTGAGAAATCTTGAATGTGAACATTTTGTAGTCACTGTACTGATAGATACTTCTAACATTGAAAATAGCCTTTCTGTAGTATGTAGACAAACCAAAAACAGTGACAGCATTGATTCAAAGTTTTCTTTAATGATGTCTACTCTCCTCATTAATCATAAAGTCAATATGGAAGTTTCATTATCAGTGATTTTGTTATCAATTGATGCATTGTTACTACCATATAACCGAAAAAAAAAATCCCTGGGTTATTCATGAATGGATAGGCACTAATGAGAATAATGCCAATTTAATAAGTACTTCTTTTATATTTGTTAATATGTTATGTAAGAAAAACGCCTCTGATATTGTCGTAGGAAGAAACTATACAATCTGACAGAATTTGTGCTATTTAGCTGAGGATTTAAATATTCAGAGCAATTTTTAGTAGAAATGCTATGATTCTTTCGCTGTTGAAAACCTTAGGCCTTAAGTCAATAAAACCATTTCAGAAATTGATCAGATTGCTCAAAGGTAAGTTCATTTAGTACATACTGTTGTCATTATATAGATTTGTAGTTTGCTTCTAACTGCTTATTAAAATGAGCTATTTTAAAAACCCTTTTCAAAATGCTCCATTAATACCTTGTATTAACACATGTAACAAAAATAGCATCACAAGCAAGTTGCCTAATTTTGTAACTTATGCCTTGAGAAACAAACAGGCAGATATTTTTATGGTCAATAATTTTGAGAAACTTGTCCTGTTAAATGCTTCTCTCATGCCAAGTAGGTGGTAGCAGTGGCATACTTGTCAATTCCCCAACTCCTACATTAATTATTCAATTTTGTAACCTATAAAATATTTTTTTCAAAAAATGCCTGATCATTATAATAAGCTTGCTTTTCATTTTGTGTAAAATGTACTGAGGATGTTGTTTGACATCAGCAAACATGGTGAGAGAAATAGGCTTAGGTGTTGTGCTGCAAATTTGAACATTACTTTGGTGAATACCTGCTAATAATTCAACTTATGGATACTTGATTTAGCTGATTCTGCCTTTGCTAAAAATGTACAAAACCCATGCTGAAATTGGAAATCATCTATCCTACGTAACTAGAGAAAATTGAGTATGCTAACTTTTTTCCTGCGTAAAAAAATTCTAGTTTTGTAAATTTGAGTTATTTTCAAAATCATTTTTAACTTTCAATTTTAGAGGATCACATTGGAAAATTTTGTTTGAAGGAACATGGATATCAACTTATTTTTCAAAATTTATGTTCTTTGGTATTTTCAACCTACTAGATTGTCTATAAGAAAATCATTTTATCGCCTTATCTTGTTTTTTCACCTGTAGTTTTTATGGATTGCATAAAAAAAAAGGTCAGTATTTTTTTTTTCTGCAATTCAATGTTTGCATTCTATTTTTCACCTTTGTAAGGTTTTTTGCAACATGAAGTGCAACACTAAAATCTCTTGCTTACTGGTTTCATTGCTTATTATTGTTATCTTGATCTGACAATTAATCAAGACAAAGATTCAAGATCATCTAACACCACATAAAAACTACTTCTGAATATCTCGTGTACTGAATTATCTTTTCAGTTCAATTGTTTTATGTAGAAAATAAAATACTTATCGGTCAGTCAGTCCAGACTTTCATGTGAACAATCCTCATCTTCCTCTTCCCTTTCCTCCACTTTTGCTGCTACTGGGCACATCGTTGAACTTATGGTTCTTGTTTTTTTAATATGCATTTATAATTCATCTTGTTGTCCTAGAAATCTTCTCATAAATGAAAGGATAAAAATCAGGTATGTGGAATTGCGCTAGTAACACCATTTATGTTTCTCTAAAATTTATTGTATTGAAATTTCTTATTTAGGAAATTAGCTCATTGTCATCAGAAGGAGTATACCTTCATTCACACACATGCAATTATTGTAATTATTATTTTGTACTAATATCGCATCCAATGATACAAATTGTATTTATAAAACACATTAATAGAATGAATATAATCATTTTTTCTATTTTGTGTGGGTGAATTTATTGAAGACACCAGTTATAATCCTTCTATACCACATTGCATTCTCTGACTGTCTCAATGTGAATTTGACTATCATGTCAGTTATAAAGTACTCAGCTGCTTGTCTGTTCGTATAAAAGCACATATTACCTTGTTTCTTATTGAGTCTGTTGAAATCTTCCCCACCCCCAACACTTGGAAAAATTCATGAGCTGTATAAGACTCATTCTAATTGTATGTAGACATCCCAAGTGTTGACTCCATTATTGGACTTGCTCAATAACTGTTAATGGCATCTGTCAAATCAAGGTACCCAATATTTTTGTTCTTGGAACTTGAAAAAAGGAAAAAAAAATCATAGCTTTGTTTATATTGAAGACAAAGCTTGTTAACTTTAAAATGAGCAGGAAATAAACATTTCTAAAGCGTAAAATGTAGTTGAGAAAAGTACTTATAAACATACAGCTTTATAGAGACAAGATCAGTGTCTGGAGAGAAATCCTGTGAAAAGTAAAAAAGTTTTGCTTTTAAACTAGGTGTGCTTATCTATGATGCCCATATACCAAATTTCTTTTTAGTTTCTGTCTCTTTGTATTTCCTCTAAATTTGGAAAAATGGGGGATACTATTGAGCACTCACCTTACTAGTGTGACGTTACTAGTATCTCTAATCACTTTTATTCTGAGAGCAGAGGTTGATGCCATTTGAATGACAATGAAAAGGCAGTCATCTATGGGTGACAAATACTGAGCTTATTTATGATTCAAATAACTGGTTATTTGTACCTTTTTGTAACCAAAAACCAGATATGCAAATACAAGAATTGGACAGCCTCAATAACAGTAATATAAAATAAGCAACACAGAAAAACATTTTTTTTTCTTTTTAGATGAACAATTTTTGAAATTGGTTGACCACTCTTGGTACAAAATTCTTTTGACTTTCCTTTTGACCATACGTCCATTTTCTGGTGAATCTACTAAAATTCATAACTTTGATCATGACTAAAAAAAGTATTAAAAAAACCTCACTTAGCATCTCTATATATTTGTGGATAAATGAATTATATAATATCTGTACCACACATGAATTAATCACAATAGTCAGCATGTGTACCAGAGCTAATTATCTAGAATGAATCTTTCATCTAGTATTATCTAAAAAAAAAATACTAGCACAATATTTGAATATTGTTTGTCCTAAATAACCATGGAGACCCCAAAAAGAGAGAAGAATCTGTAGCCCACTTTGCTGGTTGGTCAGGCCATTTTTGGGGCTGCGGTGATTCAATTATAATCAAATGTTTTGATAGTTTTTTTTCATTCATTAGATATTGTAGATGAATATTGGTGTTCTCATTTGTGTCTATTGACTTTTAGTTTGTTGATATAAGCCAATATCATCTAATATCATCTTTTTTATTATGATGCATTAATGCATGTGTTATACAAAGAAAAGACTTCAGTCCACTCTGACATAAACAGTGGGTTACAATAATGTAAGATATTACCAAAATAGACATGGCTAACGTATCTTTGTGTTAACATTTTTGACTATGATATTTTAATAACCGCTTTTTTAGGTAAGTAAAATATAAGCAATATAAAAACATCAGATTTGGTAACAATTGCCTTCCTCTTTTTTTTCCTGATATTTTGCTCTCATTTTGATGTTGGGTTCCATCATTTAAGCCCACTTCGAAGGGAGAGCAAAAAAGGTATATGTAGCCAAATGTGTAGTTTTTATAATTTGTTTTTGACTATTTTGTTTTTGGAAACTGGTGTAACAAGAATCTGGCACTGGTACTTGATCAACTCTTATTAATGCAGCTGTACCAGATGAGAAGTTCAGCGTTAATACTGAACTCATTAGAGCATCCATTCAAGAATCATATTGTTATTAAACTGATCAGTTATACCATCGCATGATGTGTTCTCACATTCATGAATAATACACTCACTCTGACTACAGTTTGAAACTCCAAATGCGTTGCACATTCTGCTACGTAGCAGACAGAGGAAGCATTCATAATGAATGGATTTCGGAGGATGATTTTTTACAAAACTGTACCTATTCATTTTAATCTTATTGATATACTATATAGATTGGGTCTAAATACTTTTCCAGACTTGACTAAATAGGCCCATGAATACTTCATAACTCTTGATGACTGATTCCACTATATGTGAACGCATGCATTCAGATCAGTGAGATCATTTGTACAAAAATAGAAAACATATCAAGTGTGTGTGGATAGATTTATACATACATAACAATAATTGAGCCCAATCAATGACAGACTGTAAAAAGAGCATATTCTGATTCATGAATGTAAGTGTGTATATTTGAGGTACTATCCTAAAGTTTGTGAACTTGAGGTATGAAGTAGTTTCATTTAAGAGAGAAAAAATTGATAGAAAATGAGTTTTATTAATTTTTTGGTGGAACAATTTCATGAGATATGTTTAATGTCTGATGAGATGTGTAAATGCTGTGTAATTTGACAGATGAAGAAATTCATCAATCTGTTCCAATTCCCTGAACTTTTGAGTAGCACTTTGTTTACTTGTATGTTTGAGTGAATGGCTTGGTTTCATGGATGAATATTCTTGGAGTGTTTTCTGTGATTATTGCATCCTTTGACAGCAGAGCCATGTACATGAAATTAACTTGCTAGCTTGCATAATGAACTTTTAAGGTCAAGTGTGACATATACACAGTCAACCCCACCCTTTAAAACAAGGGTTTGCATATTATGGTCCACGCTATCTATAGGGTTCTGCCAGTCTCACCACTGAAGCAGATGCCCGAGCTGGCTGCTGCCCTTTCAGTAGAAGAAACCCAACTGTACTACTCAGTGTCTTGATTGAAGCAACGTAGACATGCTGAATGAAAGCTTTATCATTCATATTCAGCCTTTAACTGCGAAATAAAATCTGATCTTAAAACCATGATAAATTATCTTTCATTTTCAAGAAATTCTCGGCTCATGGAATGAATGAAAAAGTTAAAAAAACTTGCCAGAAAAATTTATGATCAACTATTTATTCTTTTAAAGTTTTTTATTTTATTTTCTATTGCAGTAGAAACATTTTTTTTTTTCATTAATTACATTTCTTGCCTCTACCTTCTCATTTTCAACCTCTTGTCACGAATTTCTGTGAGGCAGTAAATCTTCGTGACTTGGCTCTGAATACTAGCAGTTTCTTTTGTCATTCAAGTCTCTCCAATTTTTTGTTTTGTCTTTGGTTGAAATAATTTTGAAATAGCTTTTGGTGATTTACACACCATTTCCTGCACAAGTTATTCTTTTGCTGTACAGTCCTTTGATTTCTCCTGCTCATTGTTTGTATCATGAAGTGAGTTTCTTGATGAAATCAAGAAACAGCAGACTACAAGTAACTCAAATGTAGAAGAAAAAACTTGATTGAAGGATTCATGGTTAGTATGACAACTTAATGTCAATAAAACAATAGCGTGTTCTTAACTCTTCGAAGCATCTTAGCTTAGATTTCAACCTATTTTTGAAGTTTTGAATGCTGTATGATGGGTCATTTTTAATACTGCCTTTTTATTTTCATATACCTTGGAGCATATAGGTCTATATTTCATCTTAGCATTTTGTTTAGTACCCAGGGTGATCAAATGGCTAAGTAAATCAAAAGTGGATGAAAAAGAAAGGATCCCTGAAAAGCTCCTAAAATGTTTTGTTCTGTAAGTCAACTTGATAGCTGTGTCTTTTGATTCAGATGAATGGTACCAAATTAAAAATTGAAAATCACTGAATTATGACCAAAGCTTTGACAGCAAAGGAAGCAGTTACAATCCCAGGTAGTGTGAAATGAGTCTTACTTACTGAAGGTTTATTTTCCCTTCTAAGGTGAAATAGAGACTGTGCCCCCATCAACTGAGTGTTTGTTTATCAGGAATACCAATATACGTGCATTCAAGTATATACATGAACACCCATGTACAAATACAGTCCCCAAGCAAATCTTTGCATAAGTAAGCCTTCTGACTTAAAATGGTTTAATTTTGAAATGTTTTGAGTTGTGATGCATATGATATGTGCATTTATTGTCAGATTTCAACTGACCTTTGCACCTTCCTTGGTGAGGTTGACTAATTGCTTTGGTTTAGATCCAGTCATCTTGGCCTGGGCCATGAATTCTCATATTCTATACAAGAACAAACTGGCCGATTCCATTGTTTCATGAATACCTCTGCCACACTCTGGTGTACCTTGAGCTTCTGCAGTGTGAATGATGTATACTTGCATCAGAAGGGGAATTTTTTTTCTATTTCTCCTCTTAGTCTTTCTCTCTTTCTTGCTTCAACTCACCCTCTACTCAGTGATTTTTTTTCTCGTCCCTTTCTCATTCCTCTCCTACTCTTCATCCTCTTTCTCTTCTTACATACCTCTTCTGTCCCTAAACCTTACCTATTTCTCTCTCTTCTCTCACTTTTATTCTATATTAATTGTGCTATGGTCTGTAACTTGAAACCAAGAGGAATAATTTTGTTTGCTGGATGAAAATTTCTTTGTGGCACTTTTCTGGTGTTTCTCTGGGTTTTCTGGCATTGAACTAACCTGGAAAGCATTTCTTTCACACTGTTCCACTCTCTGCAGTACCAATTTTAAATTTCATTATTGAATCGTTCTTGTACTGGGAAATATTTGCATGGACATTATGCTTTGAGTACCTCCTCATGTATTATCATTAGATTTTTCAAATATGTCTGTCTCTCGTGCTTCATTACAAATTTACTTTACTGCATGTGTATGAAATAATTGGGAGACTTCTTACTCTTTTTAAGCTCTTTCATTATGAAGGAATTTTCTTTTAAGTTTTGCAATGCAACAAAACTCTTCAAGGTTTTATATCATCTTGGTTTTTTTACAGGGGAAGTTTTTCGAGAGAATAATCTTAAAATGTAAAATGTACAAAACAGAATTTGGGTTGAGAAATTTACATAATCCCTAATCTTATTGTTGCGTATGATATTTTATTTAGTTATATTAGATTTGACTTTTGCAAGACTGACTGTTAAACCTAAAGTTTTGGCGACCTGGTTTGATAAACATTCACTTTTATGAATCATCCATAGAATTATCAGTGTGTCAAGAAACAATAAATTGGTAACCTTAGCTTAGTCTGGCACTGGGCAAACCTGATAAGGACTATGTAAAATTGGACCGCAACTACGCTGCTGCATTTTCAGTTGCTAGTTGGTTTTACAAGGTTAAGTTGCTTGCCCCGTGCTCAACCCTCCTCTATACATGGACTTGGGACCAACTTATAGCAACTACCAAGTTGTGGGTTTTTTCTGTCAGATAGACTTCCTTACAGGGTTAAAGGGTCCCAACTGCCAAGCTCTTCACCTATAGATGGGCTGCAAGGGCATTAGTACAAAGTGAATACAAACTGCCTTGGCTGAAACTTGAACTCAGTTTGCTGATTTTGTTTTAATACAGACTATATATTAAAAGATAACAATGTTCCAATCACTGATTCAACATCACAATCGATCTACTCAAAAAAGCTGGTAAGAGAGTCAACAGGAAGCTAGCTATTCTATTCAACTTGTATCTGAAATAGAGTAAAGTCCTGAAAGACTGGAACACTGCTATTATAATGCTTCTACGTAAAAAAGGTGATCCAACAACTACGTACCTATAAGCCTGCTCAACTGCATATACAAACTTTTTACAAAAATCATCACCAACCAGATTACTAAAACACTAGACGAAAATCAACCACAAGAACAGGCTGGATTTAGAAGAAATTACTCCACCATGGACCATCTTCATTCAATAAATCAGCTGAAAGAGAAGGCAGCAGAATACAAAATGCCACTCATGGTAGCATTTATAGACTTCAAGAAGGCATTCGACTTTGTAGAAATTCCCATGGTCATGAAGGCCATCACCCTACAAGGTATCATCTGGTAGGAGTGAGGGAAGTAATTTAACCAACGGGGGTATATAGACCACACTCCCCTCTTAGCAGTAGTAGCATTTGAATTATTATCATCTCACACTGGGATAGAACCTAGAACCATTAGATTACTTGTAGTAATTCTGTCCAATTCTCTAACCACTATGCCATGTGTCCATGTGGACAACAGGTGCTAATTTTTAGGAGCCTTAAACCTCAGGTGGGAGTTTTTGGTATTTGATGTTACTGTTTTCTGTCTTTCATTATTAGAGGTTCCCATATGGTATCCATTTCAATGCTAGGATTACTGAGGCAGTTTTTCTTGCCTAGCATATGGGCCGACTCTATTTCTGTAGAAATTCCCATGGTCATGAAGGCCATCACCCTACAAGGTGTAGAGCCTGTAAACGTTAAAGTACTGCAACACATATACGACCACAGCAACTCATTCATTAGGTTACATAAGGACTCTGAACCGTTTCAGCTCCAAAAAGGAGTAAGACAAGGTGATACCAGCTCAGCCAAGCTCTTTACAACCTGCCTTGAGATGATCATGGACTGGGAGAATAGAGGAATCAAAATAGACGGCGAATACTTGAGCAACCTTAGATTTGCAGATGACATCGTCCTTTTCGCAGAGAACCTACACGACCTCCATCTAATGCTAGATGATCTAAACAAAGAAAGCAAAAAAGTCGGCCTACACATGAACTTCAGTAAAATGAAAATCATGAGCAATAATCATGTTGAGAATGAGAACGTAACTGTCAAGATAGAAAATGCAAAACTCGGCAAAGTAGACCACTACATCTACCTAGGACAACGAATCTCCATGAGACCCTCAAAAGAGGAGGAAATCAAGCGAAGAATCACTTTAAGATAGCAAGCCTTTGGCTGAGCAAGCTCAACTTTCAAGAACCAGATGATCCCAATAATCCTAAAAAGGAGAGTATACAACCAATGCATTCTCCCGATAGTCACTTATGGAGCTAAAACAAGGAACCTAACCAAGAGACAGACCTGCAAACAGAGAAGTATGCAACGTGCGCATGAGAGAATCATGCCCAACCTTACATGGAGAGATCACAAGACAGCACAGTATATAAGGAAGAAAATGGGTGTCCGTGATACCATAGAATCTATCAGAAAAACTCAAATGGCAATGGGCAGGCCATATTGCAAGAATGGAAGACAACCGATGGACATCACGACTCACAACATGGATCCCCAGAGATCACATGCGAAACCGAGGCCAACAGAATGCAAGATGGAGAGATGAACTGGACAGATTCAGGAAATACTGGCTCCGCAACGCCCATGATAGAGAATTGTGACAAATCCTAGGGAAGGTCTATGTCCAATGATGAACGTTAAAAGACTGATGATGATGTACCCGTACATGGGCCAAAAAATGAGTTTAAAGTTCATGTAATGTGATATTAATCAATTAAATTTTATTGATTAAAGAAAGTAATAATTTATTTTTAGATTCTCATCTAGACAATCTGTCGGATTAGGATAATCAATTTCAAGAGATTGTATCTTGTAGTATGTACAAATTATGCAATGACAATAATCGTTGGGGATTTTTCAAATATGCTGATACTTGAAAGACCTTAATGTTGTTTACTTTTAGAATAGCTGAGTTTTCTTTGTTTCTTGATTTCTCTATAAATGTACTTGATGCTCAGCTGTCACTTGGGATTCTCATCAAAAAGAATCTTCCTTTGTATTACTGATTCCTCCTTGGAGATAATCCACTTTCCTACTATTCTCTTCCTTCCTTTGTGCTCAATCTGATAAAAGTCCCAGAGTAAGCACAAGAGGAACAATTTACTATATTCACAGCATTTACTTTCTGTTGTTATTCATTCTACTCTGCTGAGAATTGGGCGGATGGAGAGTATCTGGAGAGTGGCATTTCTGTTTAAGATTAAATATTACAAAAATGGTGAACTGTTAAGTCTTTCATAATCTATTTTTAATGAGTAGGAAGAATTTTTTTAATAAGCTTTATAGAACATCTAATATGATTGGTCTAGATTAGTATAAACTCACAACTGATTGCCTTTTCTTGTTTGAGCATTTTTTTTATTTTTGTATTCTTTCATCATCATCATCAGATAAATAGATGACTTAAAAGGTAATTGTCACTTGTATAGCTAAGATAATGAGCAGTCTTGTAAGCTTAGTTTTGAGTCTGTTAGCCCCAGTTTAATTTTTGCCTGTTATCTATAAGGTCTATACAGCTGTTCAGGCATCTGTTCTCTATATTGATACTAAGTCTGTGCTGGAGCAAACTGGTAGCCTTATCTTGTGTTTTGCTTTAGTTTCCTTCTACATCAGATTAAAATCTGGCAGTTTCTTTTCCATAAAAAAGAATGAATAAAAATGGCAAAGTGTGATGTCAGCTGATATTGGCATCACAATATTCAATTGTTTAATTAACAAGCGCAATGGCAGTGCCATTCATTTTGAGTTGCTCTTCCAAGTTTTGCCTGACTTATGTCACTGAGTACAGTATGGAGTTAAAAATGAAGCAACTATACTGCCGTGGCAACAGGGAAATGAAAGGCATTTGTGAGGCTTGACAACTTTCACATGTTGAGTTTTTATGCTGTTGCATTTCAGGATGAGATTTTTTATTTCCTTTCAAGAAGTTCATTCATGTTCATTTTGATAAAAATATATCCATACCTCACATGAATGAGTCATCATAGCCCATATATGTACCAGAATTGATTATCGTGAAAAAAAAAAAAAAAATGTAAACAGGAATGTCCAGAGACACACATAGACAGACAGATATGTAAAAAGAGAAGAATCTGTTGGCAAACCTTTTGAGGGCTACAGTGATTTGATTTTGGTGCTTCATTGTTCTATTTTCTTTTTTTTTTTTTTTTATGAACTTCTTCAAGGTTGAATACTGTCTTCAGGCTAATTTATCATTTATTGTTTTTTGTTGTTTTTTTTTGTTTGCTCTGGTCATTTATCCAAATGATTTTTTATACAAAGGGAGCCATTTATTATAATCACAGATAATATCATCAAATAGTTACCATTATCAAAATCGAAAGTTGGTCTTGATTTTATGTAAGCAGCTTTTTCTGTATAATCATCACCATCATCGGTCTTTTATCATCTGTCATTGGACACAGACCTTCCCCAGGATCTGCCACATTTCTCTATCATGGGCGTCGCGGAGCCAGTATTTCCTGAATCTGTCTAGGTCACCTCTCCATCTTGTATTCCGCTGACCTCAGTTCCACGTGTAATCTCTGGGGATCTATGTTGTGGGTTGTGATATTGATCGTTTTGTCTATGATTCTTCCAACATGACCAGCCCATTGCCATTTAAGTTTTTTGATAGATTCTGTGATATCGCAGACTCCCGTTTGTTTCTCTGTACTGATGGATAAATTTCATGTGTCTTTTATTGTATAAGATAACTCTTTTTAATAGAAAAATCGTCCTGTATTTATTCCAAGGTGTTTGTTTTCATCTTTAATTAATCATTCTTTTCGAATTAAAATTTTTCAAAAATTTCCCTTTTGCAATTACAACAGAGAAAACAGGCACTTGTTTTGGTGCTTTGTAAAATTTTCTTTGAATCAAAAGCAATGGATATGAATTAGACTCTCTTTTTGAGAAGATTATCAATTTTTAAAAAATTGAATAACTTGGGGCAAGTATGAAATATATCCTAAAAGGTATTATTTTTTGCCTTATTTATTCAAGAAAAAATTAATTTTATAGTCACTACGTATTCTATTTTAAACCTTTCGGATTAGGACTTCTAATTTTTAATACAAATCTGATAGTCATTAATTTTTGACTAGTATTTCATTCATCTCAATTCGAGTTGCTTCTCATTGCATTAGTCTACAACAGTGCTGATCAAAAATGAAGAACATTCTTTGGGTAAAACTAAAACAATTCCTTTTTACCTTGGAAAAGCTATCTATGTACAGCAACAACACATTCAGCTACTAGAAGTCTCCTCCTTTATTCCTCTCCATTTAGTGCCTTATTTTACCTCTGTTGACGAAGTTGGAGAGCTTAAGTAAACCCTCTGTTCAATAATAGGTTTTTGATTTAGCGGACACTCTAACTAAGTATGCATGTGTGTTGCCAGATATTTTTGATCCAAATTTGGATTATTTATTGTATTTAGATAAAAGAAATTGTTTTTAGATATTGGATATCAGTTTCTCAATAAGCTCAGATGTTGTATCTCTGAATTTTTAAACCGTTAGATTACTTGCAGTAATTCTGTCTGATTCTGTAACCACTACACAATGTGTCCATGTGGACAACGGGTGCTAATTTTTAGAAGCCTTAAACCTGGGGTTACTGCAAGTGATCTAATGGTTCTAGGTTCAATCCCAGTGTGAGACAATAATGATACTACTAATGCTAAGAGGGGAGTGCAGTCAATATACCCCATCGGTTAAAATAAAGGGTTCGGTTTGTCACTTCCCCACACCTACCAGATGATACCTGATGAAGGCCGTAGAGTACAACGGCCGAAACGTTGTATGAAAAACAACCAAGATGAGGATAGTCCGAATGATGATAGAAGCTCAGATATCTTTTATTTTTAGATTTTTTTTGTGCAAAATCTTGATGTTTTTGAATATTTGATGTGATGCCTGTTGAGATATAATTAGTAAGATTGTAAAGCAACTAAATCCTGATTAGGTTAGGGATGCAACATTTTTTCTAAATTAAGGTTTTAACTGGGCTCAAAAACTGGAAACTCTTTTGTATTTGTTTATTAGTTGATACCAGGCATATTTATTTCGCATTTGATGTTTCCCCAGCTAGAGAAGTTGGTTTTACCGTTTAGGGGGCACGTTTTGTTTTCGGAATGAATATCAGTCAATTCAAATTTTTTCATTATATGTGTGCTCCTTTTTGGTATAAACATAAACAAAAAGTTGGCAAACTTGGGGGGGGGGATGAGGCAATGCCCCCCTCCCCCTACGCTTTCTCACCAAGGGCGAGGGGGATTTGAAAGTTGGAGCCTTATAGTCAATTATTATTATTTGCTGGTAAGAGTTGCTGCTAAGAATTAATTTTGGATATATTTTTTGTCCCATCCCACCTGGAAAATATATTTTTGCACCTCTCTGGAAAAGTGATACTATGCACACCACTATTATAATCACGATTAAATCTGGTTGAATTTCTGTTGATTTTCATCAAGTGGTGCCGATTTGCATTTTTTAATCGCAGATCAAGATGTTTAATACTCATGTTGCTTCAACTCGAATCATTGCAGAAAAATAAAATCAAAAGCTTGTTATAAATTGATCAAAATTTAATTTGATTCATTTAAATATGTATATGATTTTTTTTAATCTTCTGAAAAGTGGTAAAGAATGTCCAATATTTGTAAATAAAAAGAAAAACCCCCAACTTTTTACAAGTTTTTAAAAGGTCATTTGGCAGTCACTATTTTCGTGATGATCGATGATAAAGACAACAGGAAACATATTCTCCAGATCGTAGATGTAGCAGTAATTTGCAAAAAAATATTCTTTTATCACATCTTTTTCAAGTAATTAAAATAAAAAAAGATCATAAAAACATTGGTTTGGCTGATATTACTTTTTTTTTCCAAGTTTTTTTTTTAATGAAAATGAGATGAGCAAGGTGTTGACAGTAATAGCGAGGCATGATAATTTTTTTCTTTTTCAAAATGCACTCGCATACACATACAATCACCACACAACGTAAACATACTAAGAAGGCATGTACAAGACTTTTTAATGTTTGGACTCAGTGATTTCGAAACAGGTATATGACCCCTGGGGATCTGACAAATAATCCACAAGGGTCAACAGCAGTGTTCCCTTTAAAATTGCAAATTCTGTGACAGTAATGTCACCCATCATACAATAAACATAGTTATTGTACACAAATCTAAGCCATATATTTGAATTCAAATAGATATAATCGAAGAAAATAGATATGATTTTTAAAGGTCAAATTTGTTTTTCATTTCAATTCATTGATTATAATCTAAAAACTAGATACTACAAATAGGGGTCTTCTAGAATATTTCCTTCGTAGGAGGATGAGGGGTCCTTGAGTTTACCAAGTAGGAAGAAACCACTGAACTAACTCATTGTTTTTTGCCTTCCCTACTCTTTGTTTATAGATCATTACACCGCCGACTATGACTATTTACGTTGTTTCCACAGTAACAGTACTTCGCTACCCTCAGATATTCACGAATAATATTTACTACTAAACAAGATTTTAGGATAAAAATCCCATTTTCTTATTTGCGGCAAACATTTAGTAGATGCCAACCTGATGAAAAAAAAAAGAAAAAAAATAATGAAATTAAACAGTGCGCAATCGGTTCAAGTGGTTAAATTTGGGGGTGGATGCAGGAATTTTTTTTTTTGAGTGAGAGATATTTTTCCGTTGCTTTTTTTCTTCTTTTTCATCCATTCATGTATACACAATAGCTCAAAGTTCTCAATTTTCAATGAAGATTTGTGGTAGGTTAGACAAGGGTTTATGGAAGAAGTGATAAAATTTTGGGGCTGATCCAAATACAATTACCTCTTGTGACAATGGTGTTGGCAAAGATATGTGCTCCCTGAGCGCTTTCTACTTTTTTTTTACAAACACTAGTATCAGTATTAGTTGTAATATTATTTTGATTTATTTCATGTAATATGAAGCATCATCAACTATTATTAATTTTGACTAGTATTTCTTTCATCTTAATTTTAGTTGCTTTTTCTCATAAATATTCAGAATGACTGTCAGTCTACGGCAGTGAGTGAACGGTGCAGATTGGAAAAGTAACCAAAATTAAGATGAAAGAAATGAATGTAAAAATGATGCTGTCAATGCTTCCTGAAATTGAAAAAATCGAGCTAATATTTCTACTACTAAAATTAGTGTACGGCAATATCTGATGATGAATTCTGAGATGAGGTAAATTTTTCCACTTGAACCAGTATCATTTTTTCTTTTGTACCAGTTGAAACATTGTGATTAAATGAAGCTGATGGTTTTGAATAATTCATTGAATAAATTTGAAGATGATCTAATGCTAATATCCAAAAATGTAGACTTGTTTTGCTTTTTTTTTATCGCATTAGATATATAAATGGGTTGAATATACTTTTGTGTCTTGAACTTATTTTTTCATTACTCTTTTATTATATGCCACTAATTGCGCCTTCTTCCTCCATTTTGTTGATCCACATATCTGTTCTACTTTCTCAGTTAACTTATGTTTTGGCATTGACAAAATTATATTGATGGTTCAAGTTGAAGTGATGGAAACATTTGCATTCAAGTGCTGTGGATTGATCCTGCCCACAATCTGAATAGAATCTGATTAGATAGTGCATCCTTTGGTGATGTACTCCTTAATAGCTTTGAGAAATGTTTCTACATTTTTATAGTAACTTATTACAGCCTGAGGAGTTATCACACAAAAAGCATAATAGATGTGGGAATCAGCAAAGCGAAGGAGCAAGGTACAATTTGTTGTGTATAAGATGATGGAGTGCCTTTTTTTTTTCTTCACTGGGTTTGATGTCAAATCAGATAATGCCATTTCAGTTTGAGTTGAGATTTTCCTTTTTGTCTATGAATTAGTTTTTATCTTTGCAGTTTATCTATATTTTATTATTCATATCTTCAATGACTTCAGTCTTTCTGAAACATTTTTTGTGAACTTTTGAATGTATTTTTTTTTTTTTTCAAAAAATCACCTAAGAATGATCTTAAAGAGGAAAAGATGCCATGATTTTGGGGATTTGCTTTGTGAATTCTCTTCAGGGCTTGAGTTGACTTTTGACTTAAGGCTGACAATAGATGAAGTGACATATTTATATACTCTCAGAAGTGTACTGAAAGTTACTAAATTTTTTGTATTTCCTCCATAATATGAGTATCTGATAAAGATTTGATAATGTTTCAAAATTTGTTCTTCAAATTTTCCCTTGCCCTCAATAAGATTTCCATGTTCTAGGGAGGTATCTCTTTCCTTCTGAACATGAAGTTATCAAATGTCCATAGACTGAAAAAATAGATGCAAATTTTTCTACCATAATCACTATATTATGTGGGAATAGCCAAAAATTTGGAGCTTTTGAAGAATGTGCATAAAGCAAGTGAAGTATATTCTTGCTGCTCCCCTCATTTGTGAACCAGCATGCAAGAGAATTCATCAAAAATGGAATTTTTTATTTGATTCAAGTTTCTCACACTAATATTGCAATTGTAGATATTTACTTTGCATAGCTCTGTTTGGCACAGTGCCGCAATAGTTGTACTTGTTACACTTGCAATGGTTTGACTGGCCAGTGTGCCAACCATGGCTTTACAGAAGTTTTCCTCTAATAAAAACTAATTTGAAAAACAATGGGTTTACAAGATAGTTCACACAATTTGGCTCAACCTAACTTCTAACCAGAAACAAGTTTACATTTTTAGATGTCTCCAAACCTCTCTGTTAGACACTTTTGGGTCAGTAAGTCTGCCACAGCTATGTTAAACAACGGAAATAGGAAGGAAGAGGTGTGATGTCAATTAAAAAACACTATTCAAATCAATTTTTTATTTTACCAGCTGCTAAATGCCATAATAGAATGAATGGCTGTGGTCTGCATTTTTGCATTTTAGTAAAGCCAAAATGGCTATTTACGATTTTTAATGAAAGTAATACTTGCATGATATTTCTATATTGCAATATTTTACAAGTACGAGAACCAATCAACTCAAAGACAACTTGCTCTTCTTCCTCCTACTTCTGCTACCATTTCCACCACAGATGGTAGATGCATTGTTAAACTTATGTTTTTTTTGTTTTTCCTTTCCCTTTCATTCTTCACTTGTATTATGATTACATTTGAATACAAATTCATCAGTGTAAAAGGTATTCATTAACCTGCTTGCTGCCACGGATATGATAATTCTTTTCTGTAAGTTGACTGTACAGAAGAAAAAACTCATTTCATGATAGTGTTAGGCTTTCTTTTTTTTCTTTTTCTTTTCCCTGTTTGAATAATGTATATATGATATTGTCTTGTACATAGTTGATTAGTATGAAAAATAAAATCGATTTTAAATATGAAGACTTTCTATTTTCATCAATTTTCTATAAGAAAAAGCCAGTACAGAAATTCAAATATAAAGAAAAAAATATTCTTGGCAGTGAACAAGTTAATTCCAAGCCCTCCATAAGTAAAATGGCTCACTGCTGTACTAATAAATATTTGAATAGACTTAATATGCCAATACTGATAAATATACAGCTCAGTGTCGAATAACTAGCACTACAAATGGCCTGCCTAACCGACCGACTGACCAATCAACTAATCAAGCTAGGCTATAGATTCTTTTACATTTGTCTGTATGTCTGGTTGCTCATGTTCACATATTTGGGAGCTGATTCCCAATGAAGCAGAACAAATTTTTGACCATTTTGAATGTCTTTTTGGCTATTTTTGGCAGTTTAGGAACATTTTTGGTTTTTAAAAGGATACAAAATGAATAGAAATACAAAAATTACAAATTGAATGATGCTGACCTTGGAGGTGGGGGGAGGACTTCACAATCCTATAAAGGGGCTGGGGGTAATCAAAGTCCTAGCTAACACTCTGCTTTGTCCCATGATTTATGTGCATTATTTCTTCAAAAAAATCCTTTTAAGTACTGCTTCTACTCAATATCTTATCTAATCTCATTCTCTATTTTTTTAATTTTTAGCTAAGAACGAATCATTTTTCTGCTTATATTCCTTTTTTGTTGAGCCTATACAACAATGATTTGATTGATGAATTTTGCTGCCTTTAACTTCCATTTTTAAAAAGTAGTGTATTTTAACCTGGAGAATATTACTGATGGACTTCATGTATGAAATGCTGCAGTTTCTGTATTTGCTGTGTTGTTTTTTAATGGAACAAAAGACTGTTTACAATATTAAAATGTTTTGCAATTCATTCCGTTGAATTTATTCAATGTTTTTTAAAAGGTAAAAGGATTCTCCTCTGTCATATTTGAAATATCACCAGGTATGACATTAATGTTTAATTTTTCATTTCATTCTATATACACAGATAGATTTGCTCATATCCTTATTTTATTATATGTGATGGTTTTATTTTAATCAAAATTTGCATTCATGTTTCAGTGATAGTTTATCTGAATGAGGCTAATCAGAAGCTTTTGACTTCTCTGATATGGTCAAAGCTGAAGAGATTTATAACTCTTTCTGAATGGGATTCATGTTTGTTCAATTCATTCATTGATCTGATTAGTGTTGATGTCAAAATGGAAAATTACATTACCTGATCCATCTTTAAACTCTGTTATTGCCCTCTGGAACTTAGAGAATTTGTAATAGAGAATGAATAGAAAAATATGACTATCACTTATAAATATTTCCTTTTTATTTTGCTCATCAAAGGTAACTTCAAACTTTTTTTTTATCTGTTTATTCATAGTCAATAAATGTCTTGTTTATTTGAGAACAGAAAATAGAATTTTTATTGTAGCAATTCTAAAAATCATACTTGAGTTCATAGAAAGAGAGAGGTATTCGTTATTGCCAGAATAAATAAATTTGGTTTTGATTCAAGATTATTCTATTGCTATAATTCATAAACCTGTAAGTATTGTATATGAATTTCCTAAACTAATATCAAACAGATGGAACTCATCTGATGAATAAGTGGCTCAAACAAATGAAAATTTTCTTTCAAGTAAGTTGATATATGCCTGAGCAATTGGGTCCAATCTGGGTTTTGAATGACATTGTCTAGTGATTTAATTTGCATCATAGATATTGTTGTATGATGAAGTCTGTCTGTGAGAATTGAACATACCTGTATTAGTTTTTATTATCTTCAATCTACTAATGTCAACATAAAAATGTTAAAACAGCAAATACAGCTGGCAAAACATCATCATGGTTCTCAGAGGAAAAGAGGCAATCTGATTGTTTTGAGTTTAAAGTACATTGAATCTTCCACACTTAAGAAGACAAGCATCTTTGCTGCTCTGTGTCTGCCCCTTAACCCTGTTTAAAAAGCTTTATTTAATTCCTAATTCCTTTTTTATTCCTAATTCCTTTTTTGTTCACATTCCGACTGCCTCCTCCTATTTTCCATGGGTCTAGCTGGCATCTTTCTCAATGACCTGACTTATCTGTAACTGGCCGGTTCAAAAATCCAAGTGTTCTTACAGCGATATTTACACATAATCCTTGTGCACATACCTTCTTTTACTTGAACATATGCACATACACACAATTGCTTATTCTTTATCAGAATTGTATCCACACATATATGTGAGCACATAAACAAACCATTTCCTCTAATATGTCCTTATATGCCTTGTGAAAATCTAGTAATTTTTACTTTTTTTAAGGAAAATTTGATTAAAATTTTTTTTTATTTAGCTGGCTCCCCCTTCGTAATAACATTACAATATCTATTCATTCCATGAAGCAAAGACTGATATTCTTATGGGATGTGTTAATCATTATGTATGCTATGATTGGACTATTTTTCTTGTCTATATATTCATTTTTTCACATTATTTTGGTCATGTACCTACTGGCCTTTGTCAGGTATTGTGAGTTCTAGAATGTGGAATCACTACACGCTCGATTGGATTGGACACATCATATCTGTTTTTTGTGAAAATAAGAATTGGAGAGCATAGGAAAGCGGTAACAAGTACAAATCTGGCATATAAGATCACACTTGGTCGGAGTGGGGTGGACTCGGGCCCTTATTAGATGAAGTGCAAATTATTGACCGTTAGAACAATTGGAGAATATGACAACTGAAGGAAGTGGCATTCATACTTTCTTCAGTCAAACCAATTAACTGACTGAGAATTTATATCAATAGCATTTGGGAGCCTCTCACTGTAAGAGACTATTCAAAAAAGAAAACCAAAACCGATTACCCCATGCAAAGGAGGAAACTCAGAAGTATACCTATAACACAAACCTATATGATGTGTCCAGTCCAATTGGGTTTGTGTTCTGAGTAATGATTCCACATTCTAGAACTAACAAAACCTGATGAAAACGGGAGTGTACACAGCTGAAATGTTGTGAAAAAATAAACACACAGATGAGGAAAATAGTCTGACCATATCATACATAATGAAAAATTAAAATTCTGTGTTAGGTTTCATTGTGCTTCATCTAAATGTCTCAATAAAAATTGGGATGTAAAATGAAAGAGCAAAATATAGAAATCTAATACATTGAATCAATTGAATCCAATGTAAATTATTTTCTAATGGAGACCAAATGACTTAGGTTAAAAAATGAATTAATATTTGAAAAAAATTGTTGATTTCCTCTACGAATGGGTACTGAATAATGTTTGAAGGAAATACTAGTACAGAAATTGTTCTATGGTATATCTTACTGACTGGTTCCTAGGACTAAACAGACACTTTCTCCCTTGCTGTCATTTAAAATCCAATTTCTGTTTTGTGCACCTGAAAGTAATATAAACCTACAGCTCTTTCCCATCTGTTGTTTTCCTACTCTTGCTATCTCAGTTTTTTTTTTTTTCCCCCCATTTATATTGATCTTTTGCCCAGATTCAGTCGTGATTGTTTTCATTTCAATAGGTAGGTTTTATTGTCTGTAATTTATGAACTACAACAAGCTAGAAAGAGTGAGGAATGGGATGTCTGCTGGTGCTTTGAAGACTAGGCTGAAACCAGTTATTAGCGTTAACAAACTTAGGTTTGGGGGAATGAAGAGGCTTCAGAAAACATATTTAGAGAAAAGGCTATTGCTAAGTTTTAATGATAGTTTAGGTCTTTAACAGAATGTATATTTATGTAATGCCTTCAAAACTATAAAGTAAGCTCTCAGTATTTGACAGGAACAAATAACTAACATACTGAAAGAAAACAGAGACAGGATTGTCAAACACACCAAAAAATTCTACCAAGAACTTTACTCTGCAAGAAATGGACTACAAAACATCAAACAGGATAAGCAAGATACAAACAATCAGTTAGAGGACCCTGAAGTTACACCATGTGAGGTATAACAAGCAAAAAAAGGAAAGCCCTAGGACCAGATAACATCACCATCGATCTACTAAAAGCTGGGAAGATTGTCAATAAGAAAGTAGCTATTCTATTCAACATATGTCCAAAACAAAGTAAAGTCCTGGAAGACTGGAACACAGCAATCATAATGCTTTTACATTCTAAAGAAGGAAACCCAGAAGACCTTAACGATTACAGACCTATAAGCTTACTCAACTGCATCTACAAACTTTTCACAAAAATCATCACTTACCAGATCATTAAAACATTAGATGAAAACCAATCATACCATGGGAACAAGCTTGCTTTAGAAGAAACTACTCCGTCATGGACTGTCTCCATTCAATGAATCAGCTGAAAGAAAAATCCATAAATCCTTCCTCCCATCAAACATAATCAAAGCCATTTTCTATCAAGCCGTCAGAACTTAGAGTTTTAATGGAAAATCGTTCAGAATCTTTCTTGAGTCCTTCGATTGCACTTGCCATCTTACATTCTGTCAGAGCTTCTAGTCAACATCTTATGACATCTGACTTGATAGGAAGAGAATGATAAGTATTCTTTTGAATTTATTCATTTATAAGCAATTCATATTTTTTAGGCTTATGTTCTTATAGAATATGGAATATGATATCTATTATTAAAAGCTTGCTTATTCATATCAATACAATTTTGCTTTTACCAAAAATTTTTTTCTTCCTCTGGGTTGTGGAAAAGAGGTTTGGTGAGTGTATAGTCGACTTAAAAGGATGTCAGAAAATGATTTTACCCTAATACGTACTTGCTTACTTACATCCATACATACACATCTTGGGAGAGTTGAGTAACAAACTTGGGCAGATTAATGATTTAGCAGATTTATATCAATTATCATAAAAATGTACAGTGCTCTACCTTCCCTTCTGGATATATTTTATCAAGGGATAAAAGATTTGTGCTTCTCAGTTACATTTATCATTATCACCATAATATATGTTGACTTGGTGTACAAAGCAAATGGAGAAGTTGATAAATCAACTGCAAACCTTGTCCAGTATTTTAGGACATGATATCAAAACATTTCAGTTAAACATAGTCTAGTGGATATTTTTAGACATAACATTAAACAAGAACCCCAAATTTGATGATTTATCCACCCTCCGTAGTAGTAGTTGCTGGAGGAGGGAGAAGAGCAAGTCTTTCTTTGAGTCAATTGATTCTCAAATATTCTACAAGAATTATTTTCCGTAAAAATCACAAATGACCATTTTTGGCTTTATGCAGACCTTGGATATTATATTATGACATCATTAGCAGCTGATAAACAAAAAATTTGATCCAAATTGATGTTACACATGAAATCATACCTCTTCTTTCCTTCCTTTTTCTGTTGTTTAACATAACTGAGATCAACTGACAATTGAAATGCTGTTATATGCATATTATCTTTTTGTGTCATTTGGTAATTAGACGATTGTGTTGATAGCTTGTTATATATTAGGTGTGTGTCAAAGTTTCTGGTGAAAAACTGGTTTTAAACTGTGTATTCACTCTTTATTTTTTAGGGTGAAGTTTTGCACATACCTTATGTTGAATTATCTTGATATCATTATTCAGTTATCCATTATTCTGATGATGAGATGCCACATGTGTTTTTGGATGAGCCGTCAAATTGTTACCACCTGTTAGTTTTTGATTAATTCTAGTTGTGATTCTATGGGTGGTGCTGATTTTTCAAATCAGGATTTAGTGCTCAGTAATAGATGAGTTTACTGAAAATCTCACTGATTAACACTAGGATGACCCTTGTGGCTTATTATTCAAACAGTAATATGACGATCAGTTGTCATCATTAGCCATTGTAGGAGTCCACTGCTGGACAAAAATGTTTCCCATCTCCTCATGACGACACTAACCTCTGCCATGTCTTTCCAGCAAACCTTTCTATCTCATCCCTCCATCTTGTGTCTGGTCTTTTCTTACTGTGTTTACCGTCCCATGGGTACCAATCAGTTTGCCTACTGCACCATCTGTTGTCATCTCTTGTTAAGTATCCATCCCGTCTCATTTTTGTTGCTTGATTATTTGTATTATGTCTATCACTCTAGTCCCCTTTCTGATCCATGGTGATCTTTTTCTGTCTCTTGGAGTTATCCTTAGCATTACTCTCTCCATGGCTCTCTATGTGATTCCAAGTTTATTTTCAGTTTATTTTATTAATTTCCAGTCGTAGCCTTTATTATGCATTAATCATATACTTTGTTTTAAGCACCATTAGTAATTGCCTAACATTTCAGGTCCAAAATTTAGGTTTTATATTGTATTTTTGACATCTGGTTTTGAGAAGATTTTTTCGAAGTCTTCATGAACTTATTTCAGTTATTTTTAGCAATAGCTTGAAGATATGAAAATGTCACACCCATTCATTATTTTTCACTGATGAGTCATTAAGTGAGGTAGATTCTTGTCATGTCATGTGATGGCATTATTTGTATTTTGGAACCTTTGAAAGGGAATGAAATATTGATTTCTGTTCTGACAAATTAGAAAGGATCAATTTGCCTTTCTACATTTGGAACTACTTTGTAAGGCCCCTGTTTTCTACATTGCATTTGTTGCCAAAAGGATCCAAAGGAAGCTACCTGCCCCTCCTATATCATGAAAAATGTGATATTTCTTGATTCGTCAATTTATCTTGGGAGTTGTTGAATTCCTGGCATTAAAAAATAAAGCTGTTCGTGAGAAGCCGTCATGTTTCATTGTTTACCGCTTTCTCTCTTTTCTTTTCTTTTTTTTTCTTCTGAATACTATCTCCTATTTGTTTTGTTTCTCTCTTTATTTTTTTTTTGTATAAATCGCATTTGATTTTCTGGAAATGTTTAATTACCTAATTCTTTTTCTCTGTTTTTCCTGCATTCATTTTAATGAAAACTGCTAGACAGATTTAATCTTTATATTCATGAGCCACTTTCTTGTCTGATTGTTTGCATTTTAAACAGTGCATCCTTTTGAAAGGATGCAATGAACACATTTTCCTCTGCTTTCTTGTTCTCTTCTCTAGCTGTTGAACAAGTGTGATGTCAGTCAATCTTTGTGGATTTTGCACATTAAATTTAGATACTTGTCCACAATGATATTCAAATTGCCATAGTCACAGCTGCTTACATCCAATCTCCATCTGCTTGGCTATACATACACTCCTGCAATTACATTTTGCCACTTACATTCAAACCTTTGCACAAGAAACTCTTACAAATGCAGTCACCGAGCAAAGATTCTGCATTTTGATCATGTAATTTGAACAAATGAGAGAAATCCTATGATGGTGACAGTGTCTTGTGGATTTATGGTTGAAAACTTCATCTCAATTGATCTAAACCAGTGGTCATTAAATTTTAAATACCCGGAGAACTCTTTTAAATAATCAAATTTTTTATGGAACCTCCCCCCCTCAAAAAACAACTTTAAAAAACAACTACACACACACACATCTATCTATCTCCCTCCCCCTCATCTCCCCCCTCTCCATCCCCTCTCTCTCTATCTATCTATCTATCTATATATATATATATATATATTGTGTCATTCACAGACAGCTGTTTCGATGTATTACATCTCTTCAGTGTGATTATAGACTTTCCATTATCCCATCCAGCACCGCGAGGCAGAATTGAAACTTTCACATCTGATCTGTAGGCATATATATAAAGCTTTAAACACTAAATATAAAAAAAAAACTTTTTCAAAGATTTTTTTTGTCTCACTTCAGTTGTTTATTTCTCAATGATCTCTGTCTCTCTCTCTCTCTCTCTCTATATATATATATATATATATATATATATATATATATATTGATGTTTTATGACGTATACTATGAAAATGTCACTTCGTTTTTAAGAGACCATGGAAAGGTTACATGGATTATGGATTACAGTCTAAATATTGCTGATCTAAAACAACTATAAGAACTAAATGTATGTAGCAGTAAAAATTCAGTCAACAGTGATATGTCCAACTATTTTAGAGCATTGAAATTAACATAATAGAAGGCTGTGTGTGTGTAGCATGGGTGAGGTTACTATAAAAAAAAATTACCAAGACATTCTCTGTTAACATCACTTTTTTTTTCATTGGATCAGAAAAGCAAGTATATGGAAAAAATTCTAATACATCTTGACACTTTTCTGAAATCTTGTTTTCTGTATTTTATTGTTGTAAATTTAAGAAGAAAATTACAAAAGCTTATATGCTTACCTATTTCATCAAAATTGAAATGTACACATCCATGCAATCGAGCATCTTTAAGGTTTCTGCGTACTAATTTAAACATAGCCATTTGTAGTGTTATGTACTTATAATTGTACATTCATTAATATATTTATACTCATGAACAGATGCAACTTCATCTATTTTTCCTTTTATAAATATTAAACTGAAATGATGATCACTTTTCTTTTCCATTTGATTCACAGACTTCTTTCTTTAATTGGATTTAGGCCACTCTTTTTCATTCGCTGAATGGCTGTTTGGAGTATTTTTTGTTATTTTTAGAAGTACAGAAATATAAATCAAACTCCGATAAATTGAGAAATAGAACAGATTCTACACTTTAGACATGCTGTTGAATGAGGATTGTTCTCCACTTTATTTGGTTATTTCATTTACTGTATTTGATAGTATATAAAAACAAAAATGGCACAAAATGTATATTGGCCAGAACTTGAGGAGTTATAACACTGGATGATTAATTAGTGATCCTGAGATGTGTTCACACATCTCTGTTAGGCACTTTGTTGTAATGATAGAATGTATCTATGATTTTTGTTGAAAACGAACTTGGCTACACAAGGGTTAAACACCCTTGCTTCATTAAAATCTTAAAGGTAAGCAAAACAGAATTCATTTATCCATCCAATATCATTTAAAAATGATGTGTCCAATTTCAAGTCCTTTATTAGTATTTCCTGTTGATGCGATTTGCAAACTGTAGCAAAATGAGTTGGTCTTCAGAAGTGGAAAGGATGTCATCAGTTTTTGTGCGTGTCACTCTATGAATGACGTCAGTGGTTTTTAGTTGTTTTCAGCCATCATCTGTCATTATTGTTACAAACAAAAATGAGGTGAAAATAGTTGGAATTTGACCAAAGAAAGAAAACATCTACTCAGCTTGATGGTTAATCCTTCACTAACCTTGAAAGGGAAAAAGACAGAAAAGGTGTACTCAGATTGATGGTTAATCTGCCAATGGCCTACAGAAATAAAGAAAAGAAAGGCCTTCTCAGCCTTATGGTTAATCCACTGCTGACTTTGAAAGGGAAGAAGTAAGAAAAAAAAAGTGTTGTTCCTGGCTTGATTTGATCCCAAGATCTATTGGTTAAAAGCTTAACACCTATTATCACTGACCCATGGATGTACAAATATAATTGAGCAAAGTGTAACTTTCAGTAGAGATCAACTTTCAAGAACAAGATAATCCCACTAGTTCTAAAAAGAAGGATTTACAACCAATGTATCCTACTTATAGTCATCTATGGAGCTGAAACATGGGACCTAACCAAAAGATTGAACCTCAAACTGTGAACCATGCGACATGCTCATGAGAGAATTATGCTCAACCTCACATGGAGAGATCATAGAACTGACGGAAAAAGACAGGAGTCAGAGATATATCTGAAACTGTTACAAAATTCAAATGGCAATGGACTGGACTTGTTGCAAGACTGGTTGACAACTGCTGGACATCCTGACTCACAACATGAATCCCCAAAGATCATATGCGAATCTGTGGCTGACAGAAAGTAAGATTGCATGACGAACTAGATAAGTTCAGAAAGTACTGGCTCCGTGATGCCCATGATAGTAAGGTCTGGCGAATCTTGAGGACTGTCTATGTCCAAAGATGGATGCTAACAGGCTGATGATAAAATCTTTTCGTAAACTAAACTGAACATCGGCCTATCACTATTTATTTGTCGATGGGGACTGATTTATCTTTAAACTAATCTTATTTTGCATAGGAAAAACCCAAAGGAAATGTGAATGAGGTTAGGAACTTCTTAAAAATCTTCTAAGATCAAATGAAACAAAACAATGTATCATGTAAATAAAAATAAAATCTAATGTATTTATTGAATGAGCAATGATCTTCATCCTCACAGCACTTGTTTTGACCAATGGCAATGGATTCCAACATGACATCATTCCATCTCTCAGTATTTTTACCTCCCTTCTCGATATCCTGTGTTGGGACTGAAATATCTTAAATTTGAACGTCTGACTGATTGCAATAATAAAATCAACTCTCTTGGAGTTTGTTTAAAATATTTTCTGAATATTTCCATATTTTACAAGTAAGAGTAACAATTGACTCAAAGAAAGACAACTTACTCTTCCTCCTCCTGCTGCTACGACCATCATGGATGGTGAATGCAGTGTTGAATTTATGGTTCTTGTTTCTTAATATGCTGAAATAAAGAGGGACTTATATTTTGTCTAATATGGTAATTACTGTGTGAAATATCAATTAGACTAAAACAAATTAGTTAACATATGTTCGTAAGTAAACCATCGTCTAGTTTAAACTTGGCTTGTTATCTTGCTCTATAGGCTCACATTTATTGGTCATCTAGAGAGATAGTATGTATATGATACTTCAAAAACAATTTCCTTCATTTGTACATGGAAGAAGTGATCATCTTGTCACTCTTGTTTTTTCATGTACTTGTTCAGAGTTTTTCAAATGCTTTTTCTTTTTGAATTCAGAGTATTTTTCTACAGTTTGTTATAGGCATAGTGGATGTGACTGATGTTACTCATCTCCACATAAGTAATACCTGATTACTTCACTTGCATCTTTGTTTCTGGAGCAGATTCTTAAAATTTGACTCACATTATTTATTTGATTTTTATGAATAATTGCAATCATCATGTACAGTGTGTTCATCCATATATGATGATGGATATATCAAACTCAGCTGTAGGGATTGTATCAGACTATTGCTTTATAATTTAACATATTCTTCATATTCAACATAAGCCTTGTGAAGTTGATATATCCATCGAAATAATGTTGAATTAAAGTAACAAAGCTATTTTGGTTCTGATGCTGTACCACTCATGCAGTTGTAACAAAATTCAGTATGTCTTAATATTTCCAAACAATAATTCATAGATTTTGATTTACAAATAAGTGAAAGTTAGCTACACGACTTATTATTTACTAGTCAATGACTCTTTGCTGATGGTTGTTGAAAATGTATAATAATATGCCAGACTGATGGCTGTTACTGAGGCTATAAGTGTGATAGACACTATAGGAAGAGAAAGGGGAGAAATGAAAGATAGTTTAATTGGATGATAGGAAGAGAATTGGACATCTCAGTTTCTTGAAGATGGTAAGTGAGTTCTCCTACATTTCATTTGCTATGCTCAACTCATTTGGATGTTTGTAAAATCTGCCACTACCAAAGTTGCTCTCCTCTTGTATATATTTGGAGAAGGATTTGAGTTTATGGTAAATAATTGAAATTTCTTTATAAGCATTTTTTGAATATCTCATGAGTTCAATAAAAAAAAAATATTTTCTGAACAATTTAGTTAATATTTTATTGGCTTCATGAAGAAGCCAGATTTTTTTAACGAAAATCCACACCACCAATCGTATTTAAAGTAGCATTCAAAAAAATATGTGTGCATTAAGTGCGTGGCTGGGGTTACAAGACAAATAAAATCGGTCCGCAAAGAAATCTTAAATATCAAATTTCTTTTGTTTAGAATATTTTTTTACAAAACTATTTCTCTATTGGAATATATATATATATACACTTTTTTTTTTTTTACTTTGAATTATCCTCTTTTATTTTGTTAAAAAATATTCAACTCTTATTGTTTTTTTGGCCACCTCTCTTTAATAAGGTGAAAAGCAAGTACGTGAATCCATTTTGATACATTTAAGAATCAAAATCAAGACTTGCAAAGCTGTGTCTTGTAGGTATTCCAGGCCAGCACAAATGGTTAAAACCAGAACACAGATTGCATGACAACATCCACCTTTGGTCAAAATGTAAGAACTGAACCCATATAAACACACATACTCATGATCATAAAATCTGGAAGAGAATAAGTTGTGTTAACTTGCTATCTACCATAAGAGGAAGTAGCACCATATGATATGTTGTTCAATTTTTCTGCTTTAAATTAAGAAGTATGGGGTGCTACCCAAAAGTTCCAGTAATTTGAACAGCGGGAGCAAACTGTATGCCGTTAAGTAGAACTGGTAACACGCGATGTGCATTAGTGGATGTGTTGCTTATTTTTGTAATATCATGTTTGGGTGTTTTAGCAGTTTTTATAATGGTTGATGTTTACTAAGCTTATCCTAGTATAGCATGAAAATGCAGGTGAGGGGTCTTATGATTCTTATAAATACAAACATCCTCTTGGAAATATTTTTCCTTGTGGATCTTGAAAATGTTGATCATTTCTTCAAAGCAGGTTGATTTTCAACTAAAGGAAGTATTTGGCTACAAACTTAACATGAAAATTTAATGCTGGTTATAATCCTAGGAGTATGAATGTAGGGATAATTTTTTGTGTGTATGGAGAAACATTTGTCTTTGTGGGCTTTATGAAATATGTTACCATCACACCTGTATCTATTACATTTGATGCCATGACCAGCTAATATTATTACATTTGGTGTGTGACCATTACACCTTTTCATTACTCTAAAGACTCTTTACCTCACACATCCTATTTCATTCATCAATCTATCATGAGCATTTTTTAAACATAAGTTGAATGATGTGAAAGAACTGACCACCTCAAGTTTTTAAAGGGATTCTTTGGTTTAATGAATATTGAAAAAAGGCATGATAGATCTTTCCTAGATTTTGACCCATTAACTCATTCATTGTCTGATAATATTTTGAGAGCATTATCAACTTTTATTCTTAGGATCCAATGCTGTATAAATTCTCAAATAATCCCTTCCTCTGATCTTACAAAGAATGTCAGTATTGCATTGAAACCTTAATTAAATACTTTCTCAGATGTTTCAACGAACAGATTCTCTTTCCCTTACCGTGAGCAACGTTTGTAGCTTATTTTTCTCCCATTTCTCGTTTCCATTGTCTGTTTAGCCATTTCTTAGTTCAACAGAGAAATCACTTTTTTCTTGTGTTTATTTTTACTATTGTTTTTTGCCTCATTCCTTGAATTTGTTTTGAAAGTTAGTTTATTAGAGTAAATCTTTTGCTGCAGTCCCTTTTTGTTTCTTGCAATCTGCATTCATTACTGTTTAGCTTGGTTGGAATGTTTTTAGCAAACAAATAATTAACTCATAAGAGCTTATTACCTTGTACTTGAAAGAACCAAACCTTTCTTACTTTCACTTCATTCAGCTTGTTTGCATAATGCTTCCTGTGTCCATGTTCATCAGTGAACACCAGTGGCAATGAATACAGTGTAGAAATAAATGAAAGTCCTATGTTGCATTTGATTATTTCTTTTTCCTCAGTCTTTTTTTCCTACCCCTTTCTCAGCTGTTTTTTATCTTTTATTTCTTTTTTCTTTTCTACATTTCTCCTACTATCTTCATCTTCTCTCTCTCACTCTTTATCCTTTTTCTTGTCTTGTTTATTTCCCTTTTTGTCTCTTTTCGTTATCCACCCCACTAGCCATTTGTCCCATCATTCCATAAAATGTAATATTGTTTTTCTTTGGAAGTTACCTTTCATTTACTGCTTTGTTTTTGTGCACCTGGTTCTATGAAGACATTTCAAGACATTGATATATTAACAACTTGAATTTCATTTTGAAAAATTCCTCTTGCTCAGTTTTCAGTTTTGTCTATGAAAAATGAATGATAACCCACAAAAAATAAAAAACTATCCAACTCTCTAATTGAGGCTTTTCTTATTTATCTTTTTCAATTATGCTGATTGCATTTTCATTCTACATGGATTAGATTTTGTCACCATATTCAAATGTTTTATGGCTCTCCTCTGACCATGTAATGTTGGGAAGTGCCAAGATTATATAATTTTATTGCTGTCTTTTTCATCTTGGAATGTGAAGATTGCTGGAGAAAGATTTGCAAGAACTTATTCTTTGGCATGTATAATGCATTTTCCAGTGAAGTAAAGGATATCTTGATGGAGAAAGGTGCTGGTCTTGAGCAAACACTGGTATCCAAGATTTGTTGTTTTGGGGATGTGAATCTGAAGTGAAATTTTGTTGCTTGATTAATATTTGAAGTGAATTATTGAGATTTGATTAATATTCAGGAAGATAAGTGTACTTCATAAACTGGACAATATTTGAAAGACTTCTACCCACTGCAACTCATACAAGCCCCATAACTCTCCATATCCTGCCTCAGTATACAGTTCCCAAGTCATAATACCAGCAAGTTGGATGCAGTCTGATAGTTGAATATTTGAAAGACAAAAGAATGATTTAATTTCTGTCTTCTATGCGGGTATGTACAGTACTCGTTTTCTGTTCACATAATTTGCTTTTAGATTCAATGTTTAAATTGAACCAGACATTTTACCTATACGGTTATTGGAGAAACTTTTTAAAATCTTGACATTTCATTTTTCAATGATTTTGCTAAGGTTTCCTGATCTGCCATGAGGAATTTAGGGTTTTTTCTATCTTGGAATTTCTCTGTATTTTACTGCTTCTCACTGAACATTGGAATTGGTCCTCACAGTTTATCTTTTGCCCCTAACTTGAATATCTTCATATATAAATCACATACGTGATGAATTTATGTTGGAAAATCTATTTAAAACAAACGTTTCCTTCTAAATATCACTGTGTCTCCCCCTTGAACACTGGTGCTGCTCAACCAAATTTGGTATATATACTTAGTGAACCTGAACAGAGAACTCAAACTATTTTGTTTTTCGAAAAATATTCTTCAAAAACTATATTTTCAAAGTTTTTTAGAGATTCTATTTACAATGCAACTTAGATGCGAAACTGAACTCTTACTTTCTGTTTATTGACACAGATCAATTAAATCTGATATGCATATTTGGACTGTTTTTTCATCCCAGTATCTTTTGATGATGTTTCATAGGTGGTGGTGGTGGTGGTGGTGGTAGTAAGGAAGTTCTATTTAAAATGTAACTATAATGCTAAACTAAACTATGACTTTCCATTCAATATACTTATTATCTGGAAAAAGCCTGATAGTTTATACTTGAATCAAGTGCAGTATGTCTTTGATGAAAAATATCTAGGATGTCTGAATGACAGCTCCTTTTCTAGCTATATAATTGATGTAGTTGACAACATTACTGGAAAGACTCATACAGTTCTGTTTAGATTTAAAATATCTTTACAACAAATACCATTTTAGGATACCAACTGATTCTTTTAATCACGAATGGTCACTTTTGTTTCATGCTCTAAAAGTAGTCTTGGCTAATTGTGTGTTGTGTTGACATTAAGTATTTGGTGCAATCATATGAAAAATTGCTTATTTGAAAATAGAATAATGATGTGAGGGATTAATTCCCAGATATTGTATGATACAAGTAAAAAAGAAATTTGTTTGATTAACTCATTACTATTTTTCAAGTCTTTGGGATTTTTTATTACTATTGTCTTTCGTGAGTTGATTTCTGGCAGAAATTTTTGCTCAGACCGTCTGGTTCTGCCTCAGGTAAAGGTAAAATGCCAACTTCTATGTCTGAAATGAAGGTTTTGATCTTACTTCCTCGTGCTGGATGGGATTGTATAAACATATATATATATAATTGTATGCATATATATATATATATATATATATATATATATATATATATATATGGACGTAGACCTTCCTCAGGATTTGCCACACTTCTCTATCATGGGTGTTACTGAGCCAGTACTTCCTGAACTTATCTAGCTCGTCTCTCCATATAATATTCTGCCGGCCTCGGTTGTGCATGTGATTTCGGGGGATCCATGTCTTGAGTCATGATGTCCATCGGTTGTCCACCAACCTTGCAACATTGCCAGCCCACCGCCATTTGAGATTTTTAATTGATTCTATGATGTCCCTGACTCATCTTTTCTTGGATGTACTGTGCTGTTTTGTGGTCTCTCCCTGTGAGGCCTAGCATAATTCTTTCATGTGCACATTGTTAGGTTCCATGTTTCAGCTCCATAAGTGACTATTGGGAGGATGCATTGGTTATACACTGTTCTTTTCAGAATTAATAGGATCTTCTTATTTTTGAAGGTTGAACTTGCTCTGCCAAAGGCTTGCCATCCTAGTTTGATTCTTCGCTTGATTTCTTCTTCGCTTGATTTCTTCTTCTTTTGAGGGTCTCATGGAGATTTGTTGTCCTAGGTAGATGTAGTGATCTACTTCCTCCAGTTCTGTGTCTTTGATTTTGATCTTAGTGTTTTTATCTCCAATGTGGTTGTTGCACATGATCTTCGTCTTGCTGAAGGTCATGTGTAGGCCGACTTTCTTGCTTTCTTCATTTAGTTCATCTATCATTAGTTGGAGGTCGTGTAGGTTCTCTGCGAAAAGGGCAATGTCGTCTGCAAATCTGAGGTTGCTCAGATACTCGCCGTCTATTTTAACTCTTTTACTCTCCCAGTCTAGTCTTCTGAAGATCATTTCGAGGCAGGCTGTGAAGAGTTTAGGTGAGCTGGTATCACCATGTCTTACTCCTTTCTGGAGCTGAAAGGGGTCCGAGTCTTTATGTAACCTGATAAAGGAGCTGCTGTGATTGTATATATGTTTCAGCACTTCAACATGTACTGGATCTACACCTTGTTGAGTGATGGCCTCCATGACCTCAGGAATTTCTACTGAGTCAAATGCCTTTTTGAAGTTGATAAATGCTACGGCGAGTGGTAGTTAATGCTCATCTACTTTTTCTTTCAACTGATTTATCGAATGCAGGTGGTCCATGGTCGAGTAGCTTCTTCTAAAGCCAGCTTGTTCACGTGGCTGGTTTTCATCGAGTGTTTTCATAATTCGGTTGATGATGATCTTTGTGAAAAGTTTGTATACACAGTTGAGTAGGATTATAAGCCTGTAGTTGTTGAGGTCTTTCGGGTTTCCTTAGTATTCACATGCACATACATGTCTTTATACTTTCCTGTTAATCATCTCTCATGTTCCTCCTCCTTTTTCCTTTACTCATTCACCAGTATCTTCTCTCTCTCAAAAATACTCATTTATATGATTAATCAGCTGTTATCTATTCAAACCAAAACACACCCACATACTTTCATTTTGACTTTATATACACATTTCATTTTAACATTGGCAGTTAATGTTCTATATTTTCTTTAAATATCAAACTTTCTCTTCCTTCTCTTATTCAAGATATTAAAGCTCCTTACTTCCTTTGCTTCAGTATGAAATCCTGAAAAATAAAGACCTTGGAGCCGCAATGTCCCCAGCCAAGAAAATCTTTAAATGAAACTGATTGATTCTTTCAAATTTTGTTCGGACACTTGACAGTAAATCTGATTGATTTTGCTCATTCTATATTCTACCCCCCCTTCTCCAGACTCAAAATCCTGGAGCTGATTTCATATGGTATGAATTGTTGGTGTTCTGTTCCCTTGAAGTGTTTAGACCAGGCCTAGCTGCAGCAATGGAATTTTGGACTGGGTTGGAGATGAGAATCTTGTAATGGTGGCAATATCAATATTAGCCTTGTTGTTTGTTTGGGTTAGAACAGGCATCATGGCTCTGGTAATGGAGCCAAACTGACTGATTCACTGAAGCCTCTCGATGGATTACAAAACAGTATCTTTTATTTTGATATTTGCTTGAATTATTTTGTCTTTATTTTGATATAGAGTTCTGATAATGCTCTAATTAAAGTAATTAAGCCACTTGTTATCTCAAAACTACATGATTTCTTTTCTCTGCTGGCAAAAGGGGAGGGATACCCATGAACTTCATACTCGAGTATTTAAAAAAGATTTTTTCATACATTTGTGTGTGTTTGATTCTATTTGGGATTCCTTAATTGATGGCTCTTGCCACTTTTTCATTTCTCTATGCTCATGTATTTTTTCCTCCATAAAATTTCGCAGTTTTGAGCAACTAGATATTAAAGAATCAAACAAGAATCGCATGAGAAGGAAATGTGTTATTTCTTAACTGCTGACTCCAAGTATCCATGTTATTGAGTACAGCCATCGACACGATGTCTTGGAGACATTGAATGGTTTGCTGATTATCTATTTTGTTACTGAAATTCTGTTTGCACAGTATCTTAAGAAAACATTTTTCCATTAGCTCTCAGTTGAGTAGTTTTAGTTCAACATATTGACTGTATTTACCTGTACTCCCCAGCCAAATTGTGTATCATCATAAGACTTATTCTCTGAGGGCAAAGTTTGAGACACCATTTTAGTTATGATTTTAAATTGATATTACTGTTGCCATTAGGATCCTTTTCAGAATCAGTTGAAATAAATTGAATTTGAAAATCATATTAGAATGAAAATTTGAATATTATATCAGAATGAAAATTCAGTAGTAAGAACAATGGACCAGAGGATGCAAGGAACTTTGGAAATTATTGGCAGTAAACTTAAATTGTATTGCTATTTGATAATTGAGATTTATTCTCAATACTTTTTTTAATCTGGAAACAATGGTGCATAGATCATTAGAAGTTGATGATCTGTGCTTCATAACAAAATGTGAAAAAACAATTGCTTTTTCTTATTCTGAAGGTTATGATGTGTATGTGGTTTTGATATATCTGACAATATGTATTAAGTTGAAAACAGAAAAATGGTACATTCTATTTCTTGTACTAACATGTTTTGCCAAGTTGCTATTTCAAATGAAACAATATTGAAATGTTTGTTTATTCCTAGTGAAAATGTCTTGTGATATCACATGGGAGCAGCAAATGCCTTGTATTTAAAGTTGCAAAAGAATTGTTATGTGAAAGACGGATACATATATTCAAAAAATTCAAAATTAGGAGGGGGGGGCATGACTAAAAATTATAGAGGATTTTCAGGGTTATAATGTTTTTGTGCTATTAAATGGTCTGTTACTTCGTTGCATGTATGGTTTTTTTTAAATATGAGAATCATACAAATCAGATCACTGATCAGCAAACATGATCATAATCAATTTGAAGCAATATTCAGGTTCAGAAGCGTCTTTACAAATACATTTTCATTTTTCTCTCCTGAGATTTCAGCATGTGGCAAGGTTGACAACAGTACATTGCTTCATATTGTCTGCAAGTTCTCAAGTGATGACAAAGCTATGGATGTATGGGAAGTCCTTCTATAAAGGAGGCAAGAGACTTTATTAATCAGAAATTTTCCCACAGTTGAGCCCAAATTATATTGTTATACACCAAAATAATGTCTTAACTGAATGTTGGGGATGGGGAGCTCTTCTTTCCCTTCTCCCTGGCTTGTATGCCTATTGATACAGCCAGGTGTTTTTACTTGCTACAGATATATTTGTGTGAATTTAAATCTAGTTATTGAGATGTCAGAAATATTTTTTCTTTCATTCTGCTCATTAACCCTTGTCCAGTTTTGCTTCTCAAAAAAAGTATAGAAATCTTTTTTTTTTTTATATGAATCTCAAAGTATTTATCCACTAACAATATCTTAAATTGAAATGTTTACATTGCACCTCAGTTGTAGATGAATTTTTATGTATCACAATGCCGAGGATGCTATGGCCTCGAAAATTATCCTGAAAAAAAAAAAATTCTCTCTGGTTGGGTGAATTTTCAAGACATTTTAGAGGAAGAATAGTTTCTTTGGTACCAAGCGGTACAGTAATGAAAATAACTTGATTGCAATTTTGATTTGCTTATCTTATACATCAGTCAAAAGAAGCGGTTTGGTATGGTTCATAATTTCTTTTGATCATATCAAACAGGAAAGTGTATAAAGAAAACACTCCACTTATTTCATTTTTCTTCATTTCCACTTAACTGTGAAACTCTTTGTTTGATGCTTTGCTCGTTCATGTCTGCTTAAAGAATTAACTTGTCTTCGGAAAAAAAATAACCTTTATAAATCTGTCTCTATGTTCCCAGATATTTGATGGAATGTATTTCCTTTATGTCATTTTCTTCGTCATAATGAATACAAAAAAGCTCTTTGGATGCATCATTTTAAAGGTCAAGAGAAACAGCTATTTGCTATCTGCTCGTGACATAAAAGCTTGGGTTGTACTTTGAGTGCTTTTCAAGCAAGAATTTTTTATGTGCTCTAGAGAAGACGTTTATGAGATGAAGATCTGTTAAATGTGATAAAACTTTAATAATTTGCTTTTAATGCTTCACAAAAAAAGGATACAAAACAGGTGATGTTTGACTTGTTACTGGGAAGCATTTATACTACAGTAGAGTAGTGGTAATTTTCTTTTGATGCTTCTGTATATGTTTGGGTGGCCTGACATATCATGATCAACATAATGATAATGTTCATTCGTTTATAGGGGACTAGAATTCCCTTTTCAACATGAAGAGGCATCAATAAGTGCTGTCAAGTTATTTGTAACAAGTTTTCCTTAATTCCTTCTTGTGTGGGTTTTTTTTAATGGCTATGATTTATAAAGCAAGGATGGCAGTGGCTGGATTTGACTTTTCACAATTTTCAAAGAAACCCTTAGAAGTCATTTATTGTTCTATAGGCTACAATATATAGATTTAATTCAGGGCAAAATTATGATAATATAATGGTTATGTAACCTCATTATGTATTCAATATGATCACAAAATTTAAAGTGCACCTTCATGCACTTCCAGCTTCCATGAGTTAATCACATTACTAATATAGAATAAAGATAAAACAGACTCATTCTGTCAATCCTCTATAAACTTATGAACATTATCATTATGTTGATCATTTGACCAAAATCATTGATATCATTCAGAGAAACAGCATCATTTCAAGGAATCCTTAATCTCAGGGATGTTTACATCTTTCCTTCAATTTTCCTAATGTTATGCTTTCATTTTTATGTGATTGCATACCTTGGATTTCCATTATGTATCTTTCTTGTTAACAAAATCAACCATGAGCCAATGGACTTCCATGAAGTTTTGATCATCTCTTACTTTCTTTCTTGAAATATCTTAATCGTTTGCAGATGGAACTATTATCTTTTTCTCTCTTTACTCACTTCTTAGAATGCATTCAGAGGTTCTTGAGTATTTCAAATGTTTTATTGCTTACTATAACAGCCAATTAATATATTACTTGATTTTTAGTACTTTGACTTTTATTGGCACATTATTTTAGGGTGTGAGATTTCAATTATAACCAAAGATGATTAAATAGCAACTGACATCCATGTGCACAAAATATGGCTACAGGACCTACAGAAAATTTTAAACTTTTACAGAAATAAAACATGCCTGTAATTCAATGCATATAGCTGTAGTGGTGCATGAGAGCCACCGACCCCTGCAGGGGGGGGGGTTAGAGTTCTGGGGGTGCAATGTATCTGTGGAACCCTAAAAATGATGTAGATAAATCTAAAATAATATTGAATAGAAAAAATGCATGGTAGCACAGTCGTACCTAGCATGACCATTGACGTGGTATTGACATGCTTTTACTCAACTATACAGATGCACATATACCCCAAAATCTGTACCTGCGCTCCAGAATGTATATCAAGTGTTTATATTCAAGTAAATATGGATATAGATTATTCATTTCCAATTTTGTGCTATTTGCTTTACTGGTCAGGATGAAAAACAGATATAAATGAGAAGGAGCCAAGATGATGATTAAGTGAAAAATGTTTGGGGTTTTTTTTCATTGTTTGAAGCCTCTTCACTAACTATAGTTGAAAGGCTTCAACTTTTCTGCTACTCTAAAATCAGATCTTTTTTTTTTTTTGACTTAGTAAACTTTTTTCATTTTTTTTTTTTTTTTTTTTCAGTGAAGTGCAGAAAGCAGTTCAGACAGCTCAGGGTTTATACATGAGATGGTGTGAACTGCAAGAAGACCCTGGATCTATTACCAAGGAGGAACTTGATTGGACCACTAATGAACTACGCAATAGTCTTCGTAGTATTGAGTGGGACCTGGAGGACTTAGAAGAAACGATAAATATCCTTTTTTTTCCTTGTTCCATTATCATTTTCATAATGGTTCATGTGCTTCTAGTTTCCTTTGATTGGAGATCACCTGGAATTCCCTTCATTTATTGCGTTTAAAACCAGTAAGTAAACATCAGTGCATTTTCTCCTTTTCATTAGTGCAGTTGTTTCTTAGAGATAATATCAAGTTTCATCTCCTGTCTAAGCCAATCCAGCTAAAAGGTGTGCGCGGATGGTGGGGATCAATTGTGTTTGATTATTCTTATTGAAAAAAAAATTTGCCCCCCAAAATCATGCAAATGTGTCTATGTATTCAGACTTTGCCCAGCACTAAACATTCATACTAGAAATTTGAAATTTTGTGCACACATTCATTGAGTAGTAAACATTTTTTGTTTTCTGAAAATGAATGTTTCAATTTACTGAGTAAGTATATACTAAATAGGGCCCTTTGTTTGTGTCCGACAACATTCATGATTGTTTTTTTGAAAATTTGGACTTGATAGTAATAAACTTTACAGCCCCCTAAAAAGGCAAGAAAAGTAACTTGATCAACCCCAACACGGCATGCTGCCTCAAGACCTTTGTCATGTGACAGTTCCTACGAGAAACTATCAGGCCTATTTTTATTGGTTTTATAAGCATTGGAGGTGCACTTTTTTCTTTATTTGAATTGAACGATGCACATGAAAAGTTCACTTGCAGTCTCCTGATTCTATTGGATTTTAAAAAACAAAACTTTCTGGTAGTCTTGAAATATTTTTTTCCCCAATTCCATCTTCTCACTGATATGGAGTAATTGAAGGTTTGTCTCCTGCTGTGAATCAAGAAAAATTACCATACTTTACCTTGGAACATGTTGACTGAAGTTGCACTAGGTTTTCAATTTAAAAAAACTAAAATCAACTTTGTTCATTTATGCCGAGTTTAAGTGTTGCTTCATCAGTAAATGGTAACAAGTTTGAAAGCTTGAACATGATTACAGTGATGGCTTGGTAGGCTTTGTATTAATTTCAATTCTTTTTTTCAGTGTCCTAATAAAGACTAAGGTTATGGCTTTGACAAAATTGTTGAGTTTGCTGTGCTAACCCAAGAGCTGCCTTCAAATGATTTTAAATTCTCATTGAATTATGCGAATTGGAGTAAAGAATTAGCTTCTGATAAGAAGTGAATTTACTCCCTTTTTTTTTTTCATACTAAATCATCCGTAGACAATCTGTCCTATTTGAATTTGTTTTCAATACTGATGCAATCAACTGACTTTATGATATACTTGATTATTTTATCGCATAGGAAATTTTTGGAACTGATAATAACTCACACAAGACATATCAAAGAATTCAAAAACAAAATTCTTCGTTATTCACGCAAAATTAGTATAAAAAGTTACTTTGACAAGAGAATGTCATTTTTTCGAGCAAAATGTAGTTTGTGTTTTACGGAACATAGTGATGGTAAGCATGATTCACTCTTGCGCACATTGCATATTTTGAGAGCCATTCTCCTCGTTAGTTTCCATATTTCAGCTCCATAGGTGACTATTAGGGGATGAATTGATTGTAGACCATTGTTTGTAAATTTAGAAATTTATTCATCTATATCTTTCTGGAATTTAAGGTGATGCTTTATTCCAACCTACAGTACTTTGAAAAAAAAAATTCAATAAAATATTTACCATTTGGTTCTTTTGTTGTTGTATATTTATGCATATCTATAATGCACAAACACTTTGTGCCTGTATGGAATGACTTACTTATACTGGCTCTGGCCAAATAACCCTTATTGTATATATAAGAGTATTGTTGGTAGTATAACTTATTTTGAATGTAGATCTTCTCTAAGATTCACCAGACCCTTCTACAAAATTCATAGATGACTGGGAAATCCTTTTCCTTCAGGTCAATCCCTTCTTTCCCTTTCTGAATAGACTAGTAATTCAACTTGATTTTTTTTTTAACATCCTGAGAATCAGTTCATCATATCTTGTTTTCAATTTCATTTAAAGTGCAGATGTGGGAAGGATACATTGGTTGGATGAGCTGGTACAAATGTGCCAAGTATATTTATACAGATTTGTACTATTTGATCTCCCAGTGGATTATGTTTAATTCCTTGCTGAATATCATGATTACAGAGGATTATTTCTGTTAGTTATTTCCTTATAGACTGGTTATGACAGTTGTTCATTGTTATTTGTAGGAGAGAACGATGACAATATCTGTGATAGGGATTATTCTGTGAGATTTCTGCACATTTATTGCTAGTGCTTTGTTGTCTGATGATAAATTTGAATTTCTCAGTCTTGACAAATGTGTTAGCAGAAAGAGTTGTCAACACCTTTTTGTGCCAGTCTGTCAGCCGCAAAGTGTTAAATTTATTAAAAATAGACAAAAATGGCCAAAAAACACCCTATAGATGCTCAAAATGGTGAAAAAAATAATCAACATGCTTAAGCGATTTTTGCTCTGCTAAATTTTTATTAGTCAAAAACCGAATTCCGTCTGAAGATGGAGATATAACATCCATTGGTATGAGTCTTTTTGTCTTAGGAATTTTCTCCTCATAATGATGAAATAGTGGGCACTTTTTGTTATTTGATGAAATTTTTATCACCTTTAAATGTTTGGGGGCTTGAATATGAACTGCATTTGTGTAGTCAAAACAAGTGTCTGATATATATTTTGCATGAATCAAGAGATGTAGCAAGATGAGGGTAAGAGGAGGCAGTTGCCGCCCAGTGCAGGTATGAAGGGGCCCAAAATTTCCTCTGGCCTCTTACGCCTCTTAATAATAATGCCCTCTCCTAGGATATAGCATGATTACCCCCAGTCTTTGTCCCGGGATGCAGTCTTAGCTTCTGCATGCTGAGAACCATTGCTATGCCACTGCACAAATCCAAGATATTGTAGCCTCATTGTAATTAGCTGCATTTACTGTTTTGTGAGATTTGTTTCAAATGATATTGTCGTTGTTTATCTTCTTCGTAATATAGGATTTGATCTGAACAATTTTCGATAGGTATCAGGTGGTAAAGAATTGGATTGCAACTTTTACAGCTTCTCACTCATATGGAAACAAACACAACCTTGAAATTCTATGGTGTGCTTTTTCCAGATTACAGCACTTCATGTCAGAACTCTTGCATTTAGAGAATAATTGTTATATCATCAAACATTGCAATGTATTTTTCTGAGTATTTGTAAGGATTTTTTGCATCTTATTTTTTTTTTTTAATTAAAAATTTCTTTCATATCACCAATATTACTAACCAATAAGTGAGCAATTCTAATGATGGGGGATTTTATGAGATTATCATTTCATATTTTGTACTATAAAAACTTTTTTTTTATTACAAAACTTGTATTGTATGGAGTAGGGGGGCTGGTGTCATGGGGATAAAAGAGAAGAAAAAAAATCAATCAGTAATCCCAAAAGTATGAATTTGGCAACATTTTGAAAAAATGGCTGAATCCTGGAAAAAACAAAAATAGGTCTGCCATCAGTGTCTTAAATAAACAGTATTGAAACTTTTAAGTAATAGTAGAGACCCCATCCTCCACATCCCAGAAAGGAATGTGGAAACCCATCCTGGTCTTTGATAAATAAGGTCTTGAGTAAGTATAAAACTTTGGAACAGTACCACTTGCTTTTAGGGAAAAGTTGAATTGAATAGGTATGTCACACTGTTGGCATTTAGGCAGCATTATCAAGAGTAACTGTGAAGTTTGGCCAGAGATATTGGGCACGTCCTTAAGGTTAATCATTCACACAAATATGAATAATGCCTTGGCTGCATTGCTAAATATGGGCTCAACAGAAGAGAGATTTATTATCTCCTCTGTTGATATTTCCTAATCCAAAATGAACCTTTAAAGCTGTCAGTCAGTCGCTCAGGATGACTCTGTCAAAGCATCCTTGGAAGAGTTCAGATCTGCATTTCCTGTCCAGATGGGTGTTTGGATCTGACCAGAAATGCAAAGATAGGTGTTGGCTCCGATACAAATGGGGATCAAAAAAACCCTGACAGAACTATGGCCACCATCCACATTTGGAAAAAACAAGCCATCTTCCTGTTTGAACTAAAAGAAAGAAACATGAGGACAGATAGCCAAAAAGACTGTGAAAAAGGCTCTTACTTTTCATCTATGAAAATGTCAGCAGCTTGTTTTCATAAGAGCATTGTGCCCACTATTTACAAACATGCTGGATGGCCCTCAAAAGTGAATATTGGTATCCAACACATTTGTGCTTTGTTTTTCTCTTTCTTTCTACTGAATATTTTTATTTTAAAAAATTATCATTCACCTACTATACTACAAACTGTTATATTTTTTAAAAAACATATTGAGCTAAGAAAATATTGGAACGAGATAAGATAACACCAGAAATTTATTTGTTTACTCCCCTTTAAGACTTTTGATGTATTAAGTGACGTCATCCAGTGTACCCTCAAAATTTGAACTTTCGGCCGGATCAAATCTGAGTTACTTATTCTATACATTATCCATTTCATTTTCTTATTGTGAATAGTGTGTGCAAAACTTTCCATCAACATGAGTATGAGTACCAGTGATAGCCACAGATTCAGGCACCAGATAGACAATGACAGATCATAGGACGATTAACAAATTGATACCCCCTGCCATACAGCATGCTTCATACCTTAAAATTCCTATTGTGTTAATGTCTCCAAAACATAGATAATCTTCCAACAGAAGATCTTTTATAGTCTCCTCTAACAGACACTGGGAGAGTGAATATATCAGTTATGGGTGATCTGGAGTCAGGGACATTATAGAATCCTTTAACTCAAATGGCAATTGGCTGGCCATGCTGCAAGAATGGTTGACAACTGATGGACATCATGACTCACGACATGGATCCCCAGAGATCACATGCGCAATGGAGGCCGGCACAGTATTAGATGGAGAGACGAGCTAGACTAATTCAGAAAGTACTGGCTCCATGACGCTCACGATAGAGAAGTGTGGCAAATCCTGGAGAAGGTCTATGTCCAATGACGGACATTAAAAGACTGATGATGATGATTTTGGTTTCCCCTCCTAGGATCTTGTTACTTCTTATTCACTCTATTCTCAGATGAGCTTCCCCAATGAGAATGCATGAAAAAATGTCTATCTGCAAATTTATGTGGTAGAAGAATAACCTTGTTTATATATTTGACAGGTCTTAAGATGAGCCACTTGGTCTTCAGTATCAATTTAACAGCTTTGGTTGAATAGAAGTGCGCAAAAAAATTGATTTAAAGAAAACAAAACAAAACATGTTTATGAAAAAAAGCCAAATAAAATTGTTTATTGAATTGATAAACCTGTAAAGCAAAAGATAATGAATTTGTGAAAAATGTATTCAATAAATTTTTGTTTGCTTTTTAACGCACAATAATTTAATCCTCCATACATTTTGATTGAATTTTTATTTATGAATTAAAAGTAATCAAAACTAACTTTTGAGACTCAGGTGTTTACATTTAGTGGGTAATATATATATATATCCTCTTCATTTATGAAACAAACTTGTTTTAATAGCACTTGCAAAATACCCATTGCTTTAGGGGTGGAAATCTTAAGCAATGTACTGTCTGAGAAAAAATCTTGCAGTGACCATCCCTGACAATTATCTGAATCTTTTGCTCATAGACAATTGAAAGCGAGTTCGGTTCCACTTCATTTTACTTTCTTGCCTTTCTTCTCATCTTGACAGCTGAGCTCAGCCATTTTCTTTAAGCGAATATCTATGTTTGCCCCCCCCCTTGCCCTCTTGCGTACCTCTACCCTGCTTCTCTGTTTTTGCAGTCTCTGTTGCTATTCCATTTGCAGGACCTATCCTCGAACCCTCATCCCTTTTTATGTAATATTTGTCTCTCTCTATATGTATGCATAGAAACCTGTCTCCACCACCCCTACACATATCTATTTGTAGAAATGTGACTTTTGCAACATCACCTTTACTCTTTCTCACTTCATCATTTTGACATTTCAATGACAACAATTGGGCATAAATCGGAGTAAAGAGTTGGGTTTGTGCCTCAAGAGCATTAGTGTAAAAGGGACAATTTTTTATATTATCTGCTTCACTGATTGGCATGTCTAATTGCAACAATTCTGTGTGTAAACTGTATCTATTTCATTTGAATTTAAAATCTTGTCTCACCAAACATTTTCATTTCACAAACTATCATGATTGTAAAACTGCCCTTCTCTACTAATGAGTATCCTGTCCTCTTGTTTATAGAAATGTCAACCTTACAGGGATTTATTCCTTGATATGTAGGGGAAAAAAAAAACTTCCCTTTTTTTTCTCCCCCCCCCCCTCAAATAGGTTTCCAGTGATTGGTTTTATTTACAATATAAATATATGCTAAACTGACACTCAGTTTGTGTTTGGCAGCAGTCATGATTGCTTGTTTGAAAATTCAAACTTTGCAATCATTTCCCAACAAAAGATAAGAGGAGTTACATTCATTGATCAACCCCTCCCCAACATGGCATGCTGCTGAAAGATGTTGATCATGTGATGTTTTCTAGTGAGTAACTAACCAGACTTGTTTTCTTTCTTTAATTAAAATTGTCTCTGGATTTTTTCATCACATGTTAACTGCACACCATTTATTTGATTATAGAAACTTCAGCTATTTGTGCAATGAGAAAAAAAAAAAAAAACCTAATTTTCATTTATTTATTTTTTCTTATGAGGTGTCATTTGTAGTTTTTCACACATTGCAAGTATCAAAGATACTCATGATCTAGTTTTAAAACTGTTATCTTCTCTCAGATTAACTTTTCCAGACACTTGAAATATTACTCCATTTCTCTTTTTCACCACTTGAGTATTGAAAAGTGTTTGGAGTATTTGAAATGATTGCTCAATGTGTTTCTAATGATCATGAAATGATTTAGTGTTTATGAATTATTCTACTGTTCAGATCTTTGCCTGGTTGAAAAAAAGAAATTTTCTATGTTACAACGAATCCAAAAATATCCATTTGGGTTTTTGCTCTCAGGCTACATTCAGCCGCATTAAAAAAAAATCCCATTCTTTTGATACACTGAAGCAAAACCATAAAAAAATCAATGAATTGAAACAAGTGTTTCAAATGAATGTATAATTGAATAACTCATCTATATACTAGAACAAAGTGTGGTTTATATCTGTACAGTTGAATAAGAAAAGTGTAGAAGATTTGTTTTAATGAAAGCTAACTTATTTTAGATTTTTGTCATTTAATATCATGAAACATTGAACATGAAGTACTTATTGATATTCTAAAAGCTAATTTTCTTGATGGAAGAATAATTGAATTTGATATAAATCTGTTGCATAAGTGAGAAAGTGAAATTTTAAATGCGTAGTTTATGAATCTGTAAATTACACTGAAATGTAAATTTTGTAAAATTTTCTCATTAAAAAAAGGTTTTAAGCCCAAGTCTGTAACAAAATAAACACTTATAGGGAATGTGAACAAAGAATAAGGTATGAAATTTAGATATGTGATTTAAACTGAATTTAAAGAATAAAGGTGAAAATAAAAGTTTTTGAAACATCCTGAAAAATATTTTCTCTGTTAACTTCAGTGAGATAATTAAACCAGAAACCAAGGCTTCATTTGTTTATTCTGCTCTTCTATGGATGGATGATCATGTGGCTTTGTCTCACAGCTTATTGGCTTGTGTTTCTCAAAATGACCAGACAAGTAAATTGAAAACTTACTACCATCTGATTGTATATTTCCATGTATGTTCTCAGTGGCAAAAAGAAATCACTGATTGAATCTTACTTTCAATTCATGCATATCGGAAAAGAGGCTTTGCCTCAAATTGTAGAGATAGAATGAGCATTTTTTGTATGTGTATATTGTTATTTATTTATCTTCTCTAAGATGGCTAACGATAAGTGGTTCAGTGGTTATGAGATAGCATCAATGTTATTCAGTAATTTCTTCCTACTAAAATCCTCAGCTTAGGTAATAATTCTTATTGATTTTTTTTTTTCATTTCATGAGTAAACCATTGTTAGTTATTTTACTTTGATTTGAAGTGTGTAATTTTTTTTGTGATTTATGAACAGTTACATCTACTCACAAATCTAGACTTCTGAGGATGTATTAAACTCATTGAATACTCGTTGAAAGATCTCTATGTCATATCTTTGAATATACATTTGTCTGAATAATCATTGTAAGATATTGATGGCTTTGCAACTGGTGTCTTATTAGTAATTTGTATTTATTTGATTGTTAATTTCAATTAGAAGATTGGATCATGGTCCATTTTGATCTAAGATTTGTTTTCCTTCTGTCTGAGTTATTATGTATTGGCCTCATATACTCAACATTGTTAATTGAGTTGTTGCCTCTTATCCATCGCTAGAAATTTTGAGCTAATTCAAGAAACTCATTGGTTGATTTGTTTTAAGTGGTCTATGCATATAGAGAAACTTCCAATCTCAAACCTGGGGGGCTGGTCAATCTTGTGCAGTTTGTTAAATGATACTAGGACATAAAGGTGATAAACAATTCGAATGTGATTTGTAGTCTTGAATTTTTTCTTCATTTAATTGTTGAGGTTATTGCTTTTGCTCATCTTCTTATCTTATGTTTGTTGACCTTGGCATGCCATACTTTTGCAATTATACGTCCATTCTTTTGGTAGACAATCTGCTGCTCTGCCAAATCTTCTTTAATCCTTCAATATTCCTTGGCTGTGGTACAAAATTCATTTATGCTCACCCATATGAAATGTGTAGGTAACTGAGAAATGGAAACAGAAATGGATTATATATAGATTACATGGAAAGGAAGTGATAAAACAAACATATCCATGTCTATTTATATGTATCATAAACTGTTGACCAAAACAGTCACCTAGGTTTCTTCTGTTTTTGAGTTGGTCCGGCTGCCTTGGTATGTAAGTATTACCTGTACTGGCTGCACTGTTTGAAATAGAGGACTGAAAATTTAAACATTTCCACATCCCTAGAAAAATAGATTTTTGTTTTTCCTCTCTCAGAAGAGGGGAGTCAATTTACAATGGCATGATACCAAAAGACATTGGTCACACAAACAGTTGCTATTGAGAGACTGACTAGATGTGTGTGTGTGTCTCTCTCTCTCTCTCTCTCTCTCTCTCTCTCTCTATATATATATATATATATATATATATATATATATATATAATATATGTATATATAGTACTATTATCTATTCATTTTTATCGAGTCTAAATCTCAAAAACAGTTTTTAGAATCATTGATTAGATCAAAAGTGAGAGCTTAATGCCTGGGTTTATTCTCTCTCATCTATCTGTTCTCTCCTCCAACCTCCCATACCATCAGCAATGGTTTTTCTTCATCCAAAGTACATGGCACAAATTCCTTTCCTTCTCTCACTAATCAATATCACATTAGTGAGAGCATAAACCAGAAAAGTTACATACTGTCTCTGTTGGAATTTCAGAAAACTTGCTCTCTGAATTTCCTTTACAAGATACAATTATCGATATTTACAGCTTTTATTTATCTCTTTCATTGCACCACTTTTGAAAGCAGCAGATTAACTCTAAGGAAGAATAGCTTTGTTACTTGTGTTGCTTATTAATTTCCCTTATCCTCTATGAATTTGAGATGATGTCTTTCAACTACGTGGCATATGGATTTGAAATACAGACCTTGCACACTCCCCTATTTAGTCACTCAATAGAAACAATCATGTAACCAATGTCTTTTGGCAGCATACTATGTTGAGTTGATCAATGAATTATTGATTTCTTTTACTTCTTATTGAGTTTTTATCAACTAAAAAAGTCTGAATTTTCAAAAACAAGTATAAATTGCTGCCCAACACAAACTAAAGAACTTACAAAACTTACATTGTAAAATTAACCTTCCAAAAAACTATTCGTGGGGAAATTTTGTGAAAGCAAAGCAACCATTTATCTCGATATATATAATAAGGAATAAATGTTTACATTTTCGGCCCTCTAGCTCCACTGGTGCTGCCTGTACATATGGTACATTAACATATAGCCAACCAGACCAACTTGAAAACTGAAGAAACCTTTGTTGACAGTTCCTAATATACAAAGTGCATACCCCATATGTCAGTATATAAGATGGACATTTAAATTTGAAAGAAAAACAAAGAAAAAAAACAGCAAATATTACAATCCGTCCATTGCACTTGTATCATAACTAGGAAGTTGTGTATGGAAGCTCAATATGGGCAGTCATAAGGCTTGGATGAATTGCACTGAGTGCTGATCCTCCGAATACCTTTTTAAACCATTCATTTTATAAAAGTCCAGCTTGTATGGTTGATAGATTTTTTGAAGTTGTTTTTTGTAACTCACAACCTTGTACCAAGTATCAGCTGTTGATAATTTTTTAATAGCCAATACTTGTGTAATCTATTAGTGACTCAAGGATTGCTATTACTAGATGTTTATGTTATGTATGATATGGCAGGTAGGATTTATCAAATGATTACATCAAAACTTCAATTTACTCTCCTGATTGCATATAGAGTAATACAGCAAATTCTGACAGTGAGAGGATGGTGGGGGATGAAACTATAATCAAACTGTATTTTGCATTTGAAACCTACTAGGTTTTGGTTTTTCTCATTTCTGCTTACTAACCTTATTCCACTGCTTTCCCTCTTCTGTACCAACAAACTAAATATTTCTGGCATTAGGAAAAATAATTTGATGATTAAACAGTGAATTTTACTATAAATTCATTTTAATAAGTTTTGACTTTCAGTCAGAATGTAGTACCTGAAGAATTCGGAGAAAGGGATTGTCTGGAATTGAGAATTGATGCAGTTGTTACTAAAAAAAATAGAGCTAGCCTACAATTAATTATTTAAATCTTTGACAAATTTTTCATGTACTATATTTGAATACTTATAAAATTCAGCAGAATGTGATAGTTTTGTAATAAAACCTTTGATTAAAAGTCATAAGATGATTATGGTTTATAAAAATCCAAATGGGAATTCAAATCTTTCTTTCTGCTTGTGTTCTGGACAATAGACATTTATATTTGACTTATGGATCTAATATGAAACTGGTTGTATTTGTGTGAGATTAAGAAAGAGGTTTAGCAGTCTGAAACAAAAGTTGTTACTTTGATAAACTAGGGCATGTTCGTTCAAAAGGTTCACATTTTGAAGGGGTAGACTTCATGGTGTGTGGAGCAGCTTGCCATAATTGTCTTCTTAACAATTAGATGCTGTTTTTGTTGTTGTTAAAAGCAACAATAAAAACAAATATTGTCATTAATGATAATAACGATCAAAACAAATTTTTGAAAATGCTATCACATCATCTGAACTATAATTTATTTTAATCTCATTCTATTTAAAAATTAGGCTATAAAAAAAAAAAAATAATTCTCTCTCTTTCGTTCTCTCTCACTCGCACTCTCTACTTGTATGTATCTCTGTCTCATCAGGAATTTGAAAAAAGGCTGTTATATTATTTATCTATAAACCCACACTCATGCTGGTGACATAGTATTTTGGCAAAAAACTAAATCCATTTCAAAATAAATTTTCATTGTAAATTGACTACCAAAAATCCAAATGATTTTGAATTTAACACTGCAATGTCCAGTGCATGGACCAACATATCTGGCGAATATCAACTTGGTACAATGGCAAGTTGCCTAGTTTTATGCACACATACAACTATCAAATTATGGTAAGTAAAGAATATCACCAAGACATTTATCATCTTGGAAAAAATACTTTTGACATGTCTTCATGAATTACTGAAGTATTTTCCTTTTTCTTGATCAGTGTCAGTTCATTAAATTGAAAGGAATTCTCATAGTTTTATGTATATATAAGATGAAGATAAACTCTGAAAACAAATAACAAAACTCATCTTAAGAATTATGAAAAACAATTTTAACATTTGTTTTACTTCTTTTCCTTTTGAAGAAGTTTTGTATTTTCAACGTTCTCAACTTGACACAAGTTTCCTTGCATTGATATGAATGTAAAGTGGAACTACACAAGATGATTCATTTCTTTGGTCCAACAACCCTTATATACTGGCTTCTTTTTATTTAGTAGAACCTGAAAAGAAGGATGTTGTCTATCACTTGAATCAATCTCTCTCAAGTTTAACATGACAGGACTCTTGGATGAATTTCATTAACAATTAAGTAAAAGTAAAATCGCCCAAGGTGATTAATTTCTTCTACACATGAGTTGTGTTCATATTCATGTGAGAGATATTTTATATTTTGACTTCTTTTTATCTTATAATAAATCATTTAGGACATGATGGAAATCAATAGTTTACCAAGCTTAGGTCACTGCCAAAGGTGCTTATTTGGAAGGGGCCGAAGATCATAACAGACAGGGATAGAATTGTTGAACGCGCCCAAGTATTCTAAGCTGGCAGAATACAAAATGGTGAGATGAACGAGACAAATTCAGAAAATAGTGGCTCCGAGATGCCCATGATAGAGAAGTGTTGTGAATCCTGGGGAAGGTCAATGTCCAATGATGGACGTTAAAAGACCAATGATGATGATGATGATGATGGAGATTATGGTATGTTGAAAAGTCTGCTATTATTGTCATATAATGTAATCTTTTGTCTACAGCTTCAAAGTGTTCCGGTTACTTCTCTTTTGTGTTGCCAATTTAGATATTCTCCATCTAGATATGGATAATCTTAGAGAACGGAAATCAAGGAAGATGATTTATAGAAACTATGAAGAAAGATCTATGATCTATAAACTTTCATTCATTTTTATGAGATCTATTAAGAACCGCAGAGACAAAAAACATGTAGAACTTTGATCTGCACTGCTTTTTGGGCTGACTAAAACATCTGTCAAATATCAACTTTGTGTGATGGCCAGTCATCAAATGATTGTGGTGTGTATATATATATATATATATATATATATATATATATATATATACTCAAATACTTACAAATTTCTTCAATTGTAATTAGATGATTCTGTTTCTTATTCTTTTGAGTCTCTGCCGGCTTGAATACACGTCTTTACTGCATATCTTGCATTTTGATTCAAGGTTTAACTCTGTTTACATTTCAATTTCTTCTTTGATAAGATTCCTTTGTTTTCATTCTTCTCAAAGAAAAGTGAAATGTTAAACTTTAGTGAAATGTCAGGAAAAAATTATGCAACTTGGAATTCAGGGGGAGATTATTTTGCTACAGCTTTTACCCTCTCTCATCTCTGTTTCTCTTAATTTGCAGGATTAAAATCTCTAGACAAAATCTTCTCCCAAGCTTCCCTTTTATTTCTCTTTTCTGATTTCTCCTCGTTATTCTCTTAATGTCTGCAGATAGCAACTCTCTTAACTATTAGGCATAATTGACATATCTTGAGTTAACATCCAGTCAATAGATTTGCTGCATTTGTAACTGTCTGATTGGGATCTGAATTTAGACTTATCATTAGGTTCATTGAATTGGATTGTATTGAATGAACTGGCTTGAGTTTTGTTGTGACCTAAATAACCTGATTATAGTCAGTGATAGAAGCTAAAAAGTGATATCCCAAGTAATGTTCCTCCCCACCTCATTGGATGCTCAGCAGGTTCTAATGTATGATTCAGTGTTGAACAGAAATACCACAGGGAAATTAGTACAATAGTGTTCAGGTAGCTCTTAAGTAGTTTCAATTACCTGTGACACCTACTCTTTGTATTTATTTGCTTTTCTCTAAGTGTTCAAAATTTCATCTTTACCATCAATTGTTATAAGTCTCGAAAAGATTTTATATGTATATGAATAAATATTGGTACGGATTATGGTTAATTCGACAATATGAGAAATGAATGACAATATTGGAATTTTTAAAAAAAATTATTGAAATCTTAATTCTGATGTTTTGTTTTCAGGCCTTTTTCACCGGCAAATGGAAAAATTTGAGAAAACTTGTTTTGAACTAAAATTTGAATTATGGATAGATTTTTATCAAACTGTTGTGTATTTGACCTGACTTGGATGTTAATAGGCATGCAAAAGGGAATGTGGATCTGATGGAAAAGGTGTGAAATTTCAATCTTGGATATTTTAAATGTGTATTTTGGCAGTACTTTTTTCTCTTGAGCATATTTTGTTAAAAATAAGACATTTAGTTTTTTCTGTCAGTGTATTTTGCAATGAATGCATTGATTTCATGTGATGAATGTTATGGAAAAAATGTTGTCAGAATGAAACATTTTGAAGAAACAATGCTACCATGAATTATACTTATCTTTGGACTTCGAAATAGATATTGAAAATACTTTTTTAAGAATGACTGAAGGCAGTTGAGCTTGGAAAAAGGTGAACAGTCAAAACAGTTTCTAAATTTCTGACCAAAACACTGAACAATTGATCAGTAGACAGGAAAAAGTAAATAAAAAGTTGACTCAACAAAATTTGTCTTTCATTTTTAATGAAATAGTTATTTATTCTTCAATCAGTAGATCTAGTCACTAAACTTGCAAGCCAAGCTAGAGTATTTTGTTGCTTATAGCAGGTGGTGAACTGTTTCAGAACTACAAATACCTAATTGAATGTTTTCTGTCTAGACTGATGTATAGAACCTTTGCATGATTATATCAATCAGGCAAAAATTTCGAGTAAATCGTCTTTTTATTGCAGAAACCATCAGTTCGAGGCAATTAAAGTTAATGCAGCTCAGGTTGAGAATAAAAGACACTGCTTTTGTTGTTTTGGGTGGGGGCTATTAATTGAAAAAAGATCAGCTTGCATTTATTTTGGCAAAATCAATCTTGTGGAGTTTGAAATCATACTTTCTAAACTTGGTATTTGAAATACAGTTTGTGTTATAAGAAGAATTTGGTAACAAGTTCCATCTGTTAGTTGTAGGCTCGGGGTCAGTTCTATCATCTCATTTTAACAACCAATAAATAGGATGTAACTCACTCAAGCCTGTTTTTTCAAGCAATGGATTTGGGTTTCTCTTTTTCTAAGAAACCCTAGGAAGTCTTGTAATTTTGAATGTTATAAGATATGAATTTCATTTATGGCCAAATGATACAAATATAATGGTCATGTGACCTCATTATGTATTCAAGATCGCTGTGAAATTTGGAACAAACCTATATGTGTTACTGGCCTGAATAAGTTAGGTAAAAAGAGTTTGATCAGTGGGATATGGAAAAGATATTGTAAAGCAGCGAATGTCCTTAGAACAAACAAATCATGATAATCCCGTTGGTAGAAAAGGACATAATGACCTTGTTAGAAGTAGTCATTTGCTAGTCACTTTGAATTAGTTTGTCTTCTGTATTTAATCCCAAGTAGCTGTATATCTCCATGTTTTGCATTGTCTCCCCTTTTTAAAATATTTCATTTACCTCTGTCAAAGTTTAATCCTTTTCTAAACTCAGCTTCTATATAATTTTTCCTCGCACTGTGAATAGCATCCATACTGATTCTAATCATATCAGATGATGTTGTAGGATCCAGTGCTGAAGGATGATCTGTCAAGACTGAAGGAGTGTTTGTGTTATGACCCAAAACTAACCTCTTTGTTTCAAAGTGCATTTTAGGCAATTACTTCTCAAGCCAAAATAACCTCAAGTGCACACTTCATATCATCGATGGTTTTCAACATTGCTTCTACCAGTATGAGATTCTTTTGCTCCACAATATCATTATTGAATCGTGACTCTGAAGCAGTCATGGTGGATTCAATGTGAAAAATTTCTATTAGTCTCTCTGAACAATTCATTGGAGACCGTTCCTCTCTTGTCCAATGAAAGATTTCTTTTGAATCCAGAATTAGATAGATACTGTATACGATCACATCCTAATGTTTACTTGAGATCAAGCAGATAGTGGAGTACTTATTTGGAGAGTCAGTAATATGCAGTATCCAAGAAATATTGTGTTTGTGTTCCTTTACATCCATATGCACATCAGTAAATGTAATTGTTAATGGTAAGTTGACAACAGAGTGGAGAGGAGAATGTCTGAATCTTATGCACACCACACATGCATCACAAAACTTTTCTATCATTTTTACAAAACTTTCATCATGAAAACTTTTGCTATTTTTCTCCAATTTGCAATACTTTTTCCTGCCCACAACAAGATAATTATTTGAACCATAAGGATCAAGTGTTTCAATTTGAGGGATACAATAAAAGATGATCAATGCAGTATCATTGTGAAAAGATAACAGTAAATGCCTCTTTTCTGTTGCTGCTTTACTTGAGAGGGAGGATTTATTTTCATATTTCCTCTCAGCTTCTGATATCTCGTGACTTACAATATCTGGCCAAATGCTTCGGTGAACCATAACAAAACCCATCTCATTAAATTGCTTGAACCTTTACTTCTCTGGCAGCATCTGTTGATTGCACCTATATCTTTTAAACTGACCTTTCTCATGCCACCCTCTTTCCTGAAGCGCTCTCTTATAGTTTGGTATCAGCCCTGAGAGAGCACCTGCTTTGCCTCCAGTTGTGGCAGGATTGTTGAAAATTTGCGAATGCATTTCTTCATATTATTGCATGTTATTGGAGGGACAAGTTGCTTGTGCAAAGCACTCATTTTCTTCAGTTACCTGCTGTGAGAAGAGAAAATGCCTGACCACCTTCTGATAAGTTCATATCTTCAAGTTTGTGATGCAGATATCCAAATTTGACAAGAACTTCCATGATACTTACATCTGATGGAAAGTGATGATCATAGAATTTTTCAAATGTTGAAGAGCCTTTGGTGTTTTTGTTTTTTAAGAACAGAGTGTCTAATTAATCTGATATTATTTCCACGCCATCAGAACTGGTTATGCCCTCTGTTTTTAGATCCCTTATACAATCATGCCTATACATGTGATGATTAACTGCTGCACTCCTTTTTAATTGGTCGATATCTGTAGACGTTTGCCATATTTCCAAATCCTTCTTCCACTCAGCATAATTATTTTCTTCCATCAAGGTATAGAGATGTCTTCAAAGAAGCCATATTAATCCAATTGGTATTTGTAGCTTTTTGTTTTTTTTAAGCATAAGTAAAACAATTGTGAACCAAATTCATAAACACAATCCTTAGATCAGTTGAAATATAATCTGTAATCCATAAGTCACCTATGCGATTAATCCATAATCAATCTATAAGTCAGCTGCATCTGTAATCCTAGTTGGCTTCTGCTATTATGTTAAACTTCTACTGACACCTTATCCAAAAAGCGTGCCAAGTGGTGTTGTCAGTTGGTATGCCCTCTTTGAGTGTTATCAATTTATTGTGTTTTCTTATTTTCATTTCTTATTCAGTATTGTTTGGTTTGGTATACACTTTTAAAACTGATACTTATTTTGTGCTATGAGAAAATTTGTAGCAGTGAATGTTTGTCCATTATTTTCGACAAATTCAAGGTAAAGTAATGTTCTCATTAAGAGGATGTATAGATGCCCAGCCATACTGTACTTGGCATTCCAAATGGTGACTTGATTGTGATTCAACCAATCTATAGGGGATGTTACTCCTGCTATTTCCAAGTTATTAACTATCTGATCAGATTTCACTTACTGATGAGGAACTGTTGGAAACCATCTACTGAAACTGTCAACATAAGTTTCTTGTTTTTATGTTGGTCTCCTATGTATTATGCATTCAGACCACTCCAATGGAGCTAGAGGGTTGAAAATTTAAATATTAACTCCTCATTATGTCTAGAAATTTTTTTTAGTTTTTAAAAGCTCCTTCTAAAATAGAGTGAGTGGGGTTCTGTTTGCAATGTAAATTTATGCTAATTTGATCTCTCAGTTTGTATTTGACAGCATTCATGCTTGTTAATTGAAAGTTTCAGCTAATTTCAGTGATCACTGTAGAACAAGAAGCAAGAAAAATGATTAATTCATTGATCACCCCTTTTTCCATTTTTTTAAATTGTTCACCCCCCCCCTCATACAGCATGCTGCCAATAGACGTTAAGTGACTACCCTGACCTGTTTTGGTTATCATAGGAGAAAATGCACAGGGACTATATTTGGTTCATTTTTCCAGTACTTTAGTGAAGATTTCTGTATCGCATAGAATTTTGTCCAGGAAAACATAAATAACTTGGCTGATTTTTAAAAAATTGTTTATATTGATTTTTGTTTCAATTGATTATATTATTAGGTTCAT